>PVIU01015590.1:0-47792 GCA_004026605.1 Ondatra zibethicus
TTAGTATTTTTGCATCAATATTGTTGAGTGAGATTGGTCTGTAATTCTCTTTCTTAGTAATGTCTTTCTGTGGTTTGGGTATCAGGGTAATTGTAGCCTCATAAAAAGAGTTTGGCAATGTTCCTTCTGTTTCTATTGTGTGGAATAATTTGAGAAGTATTGGTATTAGTTCTTCTTTGAAAATCTTGTAGAATTCTGAGTGGAAACCATCTGGTCCTGGGCTTTTTGTTTGGGAGACTTTTGATGACTGTTTATATTTATTCAGCAGTTATAAGTCTTTTTAATTTGTTTATCTGGTCTTGATTTAGTCTTGATAAGTAATATATTTCCAGAAAGTTGTCTATTTCCTTTAAATTTTCCAATTTTGTGGAGGTTTTTGAAATATGACCTGATGATTCTCTGTATTTCTTCCATGATTGTGTTATGTCCCCCTTTTCATTTCTGATTTTGTTTATTCGGATATTCTCTCTCTGCCTTTTAGTTAGTTTGGGTAAAGGTTTGTCTGTTTTGTTGATTTTCTCAAAGAAACAAATCCTCGTTTCATTGATTCTTTGTATGGTTTTCTTCATTTATATTTTGTTGATTTCTGTGCTCAATTTGATTATTTCCTGCCATCTAGTTCTCTTGGGTGAGTTTGCTTCTTTTTGTTCTAAAGTTTTCAAATGTTCTGTTAATTCATTAATGTGGGATTTTTCCAGCTTCTTTATGTAGGCATTTAGTGCTATGAACTTTGCTCTTAACACAACTTTCATTGTGTCCCATAAATTTGGGTATTTTGTGTGGTCATTTTCATTGAATTTTAAGAAGTATTTAATTTCTCCCTTTATTTCTTCCTTGACCCATTGATGAGTCAGGTGAGCATTGTTTAATTTCCATGTGTTTGTGGGCTTTCTGGAATTAGTATTGCTGTTGACTTCTAGTTTTAAACCATGGTGATCTAATAAGATACATGGGGTAATTCCAATTTTTTTGTATTTGTTGAGTTTGGTTTTGTTACCAAGTATGTGGTCAATTTTTGAAAAGGTTCCAAGAGGTGCTGAGAAGAGGTATATTCTTTTCAGTTTGAATGGAATATTCTATAGATATCTGTTAAGTCCATTTGAGTCATGACATCTGTAGTTTCCTTATTTCTCTTTTAAGTTTCTGTCTGGCAAACCTGTCCAGTGGTGAGAATGGGGTTTGAAGTCTCCCACTATTAATGTGTGGAGTTTCATATGTGATTTAAACTTTAGTAGTGTTTCTTTTACATATGAGGGTGCCCTTGTATTTGTGGCATAGACATTCAGTATTGAGATTTCTTATTGATGAATTTTTCCTTTGACTAATATGAAATGTCCCTCTTTGTCTCTTTTGATTGATTTTAGTTTGAAGTCTAGTTTGGTAGATATTAGGATAACTATATATGGTTGTTTCTTAGGTCGATTTGATTGGAATGTTTTTTCCCAACCCTTTACTCTGAGACGACGTCTGTGTTTGAAGTTAAGGTGTTTGTGTTTCTTTTATACAGAAGGATGGATTCTGCTTTCATATCCAATCTGTTAGCCAGTGCCTTTTAATAGGTGAGTTGAGTCCATTTATATTAAGGGATATTATTGACCAGTGATTGCTATCCCACATTAATAGTGGGAGACTTCAAACCCCATTCTCACCACTGGACAGGTTTGCCAGACAGAAATTTAAAAGAGAAATAAGGAAACTAATTGTTATATTAGTTTTCATTATTGGTGATGTTAATTTATGTGTTTTCCCCTTCTTTGGGACTCGCTGCTATGTGACCATCAATTGTCTGTGTTTTGTTGATGTAGCCAATTTCCTTTGGTTGGAGTTTTCCTTCTAGTATTTTTGTTTGTTTGTTTGTTTTCGAGACAGGGTTTCTCTGTGGCTTTAGAGCCTGTCCTGGAACTAGCTCTTGTAGACCAGGTTGGTCTCGACCTTACAGAGATCCACCTGCCTCTTCCTCCTGAGTGCAGGGATTAAAGGCATGTGCCGCCACCACCTGGCTACTTCTAGTATTTTGTGTAGGGCTGCGTTTGTGGCTAGGTATTGGTTGAATCTGGTTTCATAATGGAATATCTTGTTTTGTCCTTCTATGGTGTTTGAAAGTTTTGAGGGGTATAGTAGTCCTGGCTGGCATCCATAGTCTCTTAATGACTGCATAACTCTTGACCATATCCTTCTGGCTTTCATTGTCTCCAATGAAAAGTCAGGTGTAATTCTGATAGGTCTGCTTTTACATGTTACTTGGCCTTTTTCCTTTGCAGCTCTTAATATTCTTTCTTTACTCTGTATGTTTTGTGTTTTGATTATTCTGTGGCAAGTGGACTTTATTTTGATCTGGTCTGTTTGGTGTTCTGTAAGCTTCTTGTATCTTCATGGGTATATCTTTCTTTCAGTTGGGAAAGTTTTCTTCTATGATTTTGTTAAATATATTTTCTGTGCTTTTGAGTTGATCTTCTTCTCCTTCTTCTATACAGATTGTTCTTATGTTTGGTCTTTCATGGCTCAGGCCTACTCCCTCTGAGGTCCTAGACTCATGCCTGGCCTGGAAGAGATCTCTGGCTCCTGCCTACTCCCTCAAAGGTCCCAGATTCACACTCAGAACTGCAGAGGTCCTATCTCAGGCCTAGTTTCTTGGAGGTCCCAGACTCACATCCAGAACCACAGGGCTCCTGCCTTAGGCTACTCCCTTGAAGGTCACAGATTCATGTCTGGACCGCTCAGCAGTCTCTGTCTGTGGCTCACTCCCTCAGCCGTTGCTCCCCTATACCTGTTCCTGTGGAGTTTGCTGTTTCAGGACTGCTCTGGTCAGTGGATCAGTCCTGGTCCACAAATGTCCCTGGACTGGATCTGTTCCTCTTGGTGGAGCTTTCTTTCTCAGGCCCATTCCAGCATAGTAGCTAGTTCAGTCCCACTCTTGTGGAATTTTTTGCCTCAGGCCTGCTCCAGCCCAAGGTGGAGTTTGTTGCCTCAGGTCTATGCTGGCCTAGGTTACAGGCTTTGACCTGTTTCTGTAAACTCTTGTCAGGATTGGCTCTTGCAGAGTTCCCTGGCTTGGAGTTGGTCCTGCAAAGGTCTCTGGCTTCAATCTATTCCCTTGGAGTTCCCAGGCTCGGGTGTGCCCTGACCCACAGAGGATTGGTTCAAGCCTACTCCCTCTCAGGTCCCAGACTCATGACTGGACCTGAACAAATCTCTGGTTCCTGCCTACTCCCTCTGAGGTCCCAGATTCACACCCAGACATGCAGAGGTCCTGGCTCAGGCCTAGTTTCTCTGAGGTCCTAGGCTCACAACCAGACCCACAGGGGTCCTGCCTTAGGTCTACTCCCTTTAAGGTCCCAGACTCATGTCCTGACCCTCAGCAGTCTCTGTCCCTGCCATTCCTTAAAATTTTAAAACAATGTTTAACTGCCTATAACAAAGGCAAACATGAATGAGGAGATAATATGTGTCAGTCATAGATCTGTCATTCAGATTATCTAATAGTATAAGTATTCAAGAGAATATCTTTCAAATGTGTTGGAAAATTCTCTTGTTATATCATTATTTTTAACTAGGTATATTAGCTCAGATTTTTAATTCTTCCTATCATTGTTATCACATGGTTGTGGCCTACTCATTGGTCACACATCAGTATGGCTACTGCTCATTCCATTCAGCCTGTATATTTCTCATTCCACAGACACACCAAATTTCTGTTGAGCTCACATTCTAGTTACTTAACAATGTGGTTCATTGGAACTAGTTAGTCACTACTTCGTAATGTATTTCCTTAGAGTGGACCTGTAAAACCAGTATAGACATTCATGTCTAAGGGACAAGATAACTGGTTTCCTCTTGGACTGTTTTATGACATAAAACATGACAACTTTTGGGGAAGTATGGTGAGAAGTTTCTGTCTTAAGTAAGTAGAATGAACTTCCATGTATCTCCAATATATTCTGCTTTCCTCTGTCTGAGCCCAACTGAGTGCATAGAAATGAATAGTCTTCCCTAATGAACATCAGGGAGGATCCAAATACCTCTGGCATATTTCATGCCAAAATTAAATGGAATATTATCATAAATTGGAAATTACATTAAGAGGAATATGTGCTCTATATCCTATGTCACCTTGAAGAGTATGTGTTTTAAGATCAGTGATTAGGTTTATCATACTCCCCACTATATATATATAGTGGGGAGTATGATATATATGTGTGTGTGTGTGTATGTATGTATATATGTATATGTATATATATGTGTGTGTGTGTATATATACATATATATAGTGTGTGTGTACAATCTAGAGCAAAGACAGAAATAGAATGATGATATGTTGATGTTGATGTAGTCAGCTTTATAGTACAGTACAGATGGCTGTAATGACAAGGTAACTTTAGCTTAATTCTCCTTTATAAACGTGAAAGCATTTCTCAAGTTTCTCCAAACATCAGGATAGTTTATTTCCAGTTCAGCCCATAAATTAAGCACGACCCCCAGGCAATCCTTGGCTGCCTACTTCTTCACAGATGCTGTGAGCATGCAGTTCTCTCATGCTTCATTATCCTTAGTTTCCTAAGTCATTTTCAAGGTCTTGTGGCATATAATGGTGCATCTTTTATAATGCCTATTCTGTGTCCTTTCCCACTCCTATAGCTCTTTTATTCCTTTTCTTTATTTTTAATCAATTAATGCTTGAGGAATTGATGGATGAAATTGTTTAAATTGTGAGCAATGTGATTGCATTGTTAACTTTAACTCTCCACTTCAGCATTCACAGGACTGGAATGGATTTCCCTTATGTGTGGTTAAACAAATAATGATTTAATTTTTTAACTCAAAAATAAGTCCACTGCTCTTTGGTGGCTATTGGCAGCTTGAGTATTTTATTGATACATGTGCTGGAGATTTTTACTTTTTTGGTCTTTCCTCACATTTGGAATTCATAATCATAGTATAACTGTTAAAGTTCATGTTCAAAGCTAAAACGCCTTAAAGAATGTTGTGACATCACCCAGAATTTTCCTAGCTTTAAGAAATTTAGATGATTTTCCCAATAACCCCAAGAGATTTCTCCTTGTGTGCCATTGATAAATCCTCTGTCCTGTAGTTACCTCGAGGGAAAACTAAAGAAGTTCAAATCTCTACAGAGTCATTTTCCTAAACCCTCTACATTTGTGTTTTTAAAGAAGACAATAATCGTTGGTGAATACATCAGCAGTGATGTCTGTTTTTTGTTTGTTGTTGTAGTTGCTGATTTTGGTTTTTAAAGAAAAAAATCTGGTTAGGCAAATACTTGATACATAAAAAGTCATCAAATCTTCATTACAACAACAACAAAAGGTAGGAATTTACAGAAAGAGTTTATTGTGGTTTTAGAACACAGTGAAATTACATTTTTTTTAAAAAAGGTATGCTGTCTGTCCTCTGGCCTCCACCTACATGCACCCACTCCTCTACACATACCCATACAGAGATGCGAACATAACACAATCATGCTCACACATGTTAACAGGCTTTCATATGTCTATACATGTGCTGACATATATAAAGAAATTTTATTTTAATGTTTATGTCAATTTTTCTATAAATAGGTGTCAGAGTTTATTATTGGTGGTAATCATGGGTAGTAGCATAATGAAGGACAGGTATGTGTACTTTGTCTATATAAATAAGAGCATTTCTGATATAATTTTAGTTTTATTAATAGGACACCAACTTAACATTCATGGAAATTTGGCCAGTGTCTCACTGCAGAGAGGACAATGCATCACAGCATAGTATAGCACAGGGCAAAAGAATGATGCTCATGGTCCTAATTCATTTCTCTAAGTTGAAAAATGCCAATCATTTTTTTCTAAGATAAAAGGTCCAAGAAAAGTATTTGCTCTTTGATTATGGAATGAACAACAAAGAGCTAGGGTAGTGTGTAGGATCCTTAGCACATTAACTTCCATTATGCAGCCCTGGAAGTGAATTGGTGCCTCTAAATGCCTTAGCACCAAGAAAGAGAATTACAGACTAATCTCCCTCAAGAACACTGGTGCAAAAATAATCAACAAAATACTGACAAACCTAATCCAAGAACACATCAGAAAAATCACCCAACATGATCAAGTAAGCTTCATTCCAGAAATGCAGGGATGGTTCAACATATGAAAATCCATCAATGCAATCCACCATATAAACAAGCTAAAAGAAAAAAAATGATCATCTTATTAGATGCCAAAAGGCCTTTGACAAAATCCAACACTCCTTCATGATAAAGGTCTTGGAGAGATCAGGGATACAAGGAACATATTTAAACATAATAAAGGTAGTATACAGCAAGCCAACATCCAATTTCAAACTAAATGGAGAGAAACTCAGTGATTCCACTAAAATCAGGAACAAGACAAGGCAGTCCACTTTCTCTCCATATCTATTCAGCATAGAACTCGAAGTTCTAACTAGAGTAGTATGACAGCAAAAGGAGACCAAGGAGATACAAATTAGAAATGAAGAAGTCAAACTTTCAGTTTTTGCAGATGAAATGATAGTTTAAATAAGTGACCCAAAAAAATTCTATCAGAGAACTCCTATAACTGATAAACAATTTCATTAATGCAGCAGGAACAATATTACCTCAAAAAAAAAAACCACAGCAGTCCTTCTATTATGTATGATAAACAGGATGAGAAAGATATCAGAGAATCATCACCTTTCACAATAGCCACAAATAACATAAAATATCTTGGGGTAACTCTAACCAAACAAGTGAAAGACCTGTATGACAAAAACTGTATGTCTTTAAAGAAACAAATTGAAGAAGATACCAGAAAATGGAATGATCTCCCATGCAATTGGATAGGTAGGATTAGCAAAGTAAAAATGACAATTTTACCAAAAGCAATCTACAGATTAAATGAAAGCCCCATCAAAATCCCAGCACAATTCTTCACAGACATTGAAATAACAATATTCAACTTCATATAGATAGCCAAAACAGGCCTGTATAAGAAAGGCACTTCTGGAGGCATCCATATCCCTGACTCCACACTCTATTACAGAGTTATAGTAATGAAAACAGCTTGGTATAGATACAAAACCACAGGTGGACCAATGGAATTGAACTGAAAACCCTGATATTAATCCACACAACTATGCAAACCTGATTTTTGACAAAGAAGCTAAAATTATGTAATAGAAAAAAAGAAATCATATTTAAATAGTGCTGACATAACTGGATGTCTACATATAGAAGAATGCAAATAGATCCATATCTATCTCCATACACAAAACTCAAGTACAAATGAGTTACACTGACCCTCATCGATGAGAAAGTTGGAAGTAGCCTTGAACACATTGATGCAGGAGACCACTTTTTAAATATAACACCAATAGCAAAGACACTGAGAACAATAGTTAATAAATGGGACCTCCTGGAACTGAGCAACTTCTGTAAGGCAAAGAACACAGTCAACATGACAAACCAGCAACCTATGGAATGAGAAAGAAATCTTCACTAACCACACTTCAGACAGTAGACTGATCTCCAAAATATACAAAGAACTCAAGAAACTAGATATCCTAATACCAAATAATCCAATTAAAAATGGGGTACATATCTAAAGAGAGAAATATCAGTAGAGGTTTCTCTAATGTCCGAAAGGCACTTAAGGAACTGCTCAACATCCTTAGCCATCAGAGAAATGCAAATGAAATTGACTCTGAGATACCACATTATACCAGTCAGAATGGCTATGATCAAAAATGCTAATGACAGCTAATAGTGGAGAGTATGAAGAGTAAGGGGAATTATTAATTGCTAATGGGAGTACATACTTGTAATCTTCTTTGGAAATCAGTATGGCAGTTTCTCATCAAGTTGGAATCAATCTACCCCAAGACCCAAAGGTTTCAGATCCGTACCACAAGGACATTTGCTCAACTATGTTCATAGCAGCATTATTCGTAAAAGCCAGAACCTGGAAACAACCTAGTTGCCCCTCAAACAAAGAATGGATAAAGAAAATGTGGTACATTTACACAATGGTGTACTTCTCACTGGTAAAAAAAAAAATGACATCTTGAAATTTGCAGACAAATGGATACATCTAGAGAAAAAACATTCTGAGTGAGGTAACCCAGAAAAAGAAAGATAAACATGATATGTACTCACTCATAAGTAGATATTAGACATAAAGCATAGGATATCCAACCTACAGTTCAGAACCCCAGAGAAGACAGGAAACAAGGAGAACCCTAAGAGAGACATAAATGGATACCCCTAAGAAGGATAAGTAGACAAGATTTCTTTAGTAAATTGACAACCCTGGGGTGGGAGGGCTTGGTAAGGGAGTAGGGAAGGGAGAAGAGTTGGGAAAAGAACATGAGGTATCGAGAATATCCAGTTGGGTAAAGGACAGAGAGGAAGAGCTAGGAAAGAGGGAGCTTTTGTGGGGTTAGCGAGAAACCAGGCACTAGGGATACTCCCAGGAAACCACAAGGATGACCCCTGCTAAGAATCTAAGCAATAGTGGAGAGGATACCTAAACTGCCCTTCCACTGTAATCAAATTAATGACTACCTTAATTGCCATCATAGAACCTTCATGTAGTAACCGATGGAAGCAGATGCAGAGAGCCACAGCTAAGCCCTGGGCAAACTCCTGCAGTTCAGTCATAGATAGGGAAGAGCCACACTAAAAGTAAAGGGGAAGAGACCATAATGGGGAAACCCACAGAAACAGCTGACTTGAGCAAATGGGAGCTCACTGACCCCTGACTGACAGCTGAGGAATCAGCAAAAGACTGAACTAGGCCCTGTGAATGAGGGTGACAGTTGCGTGGCATGGGCAGTTTGTGGGACTTCTAGCAGTGGAACCAGTATTTATTCTTAATGCATGAACTGGCTCATTGAAGACCATTCCCTAAGCTGGGACATCTTGCTCAGCTTAGATACAAGCAGGAGGAACTTGGTGCTCCCTCAAGTAGTGTGACAGACTTTGTTGACTCCCATGGGAGGTCTCACCCTCTCCAAGGAGTGGATAGGGGTGGGGTGGAGAGAGGGTTGGAGAAGTGGGAAGAAAGGAGGGAGAGGGAGCTAGGATTGGTATGTAAAATAAGATTGTTTTAAAAATAGAAAAACCAGAAATTGAATGATTCCAACTTTTTAATGCCTTCTTTAAAATTCTAACTACAGTGTATAAATATGCTAGCCATTGCTTCTTTCTTTGTGCTGCTGATGCTGCAGAAGTCCTCTTGGCAAATCATCCAAAAAGTATCAGTTTTTATGCTACTATTTTGCCTTAGATGAAATTAATATTTATTTAGTACACAAGTGTGATGGTTAATCTCTATTGTCAACTTGGATGAATTTGAATCATTATGAAAATATGCTTCTGGATCTCTCTATGAGAACGTTTCTATAAATGTTTAACTAATGCTGAAGATTCAGCCATAACATAGAAGGCACCATACCTTAGGATGTGGACCTGGACTGAATAAAATGGATAAATATGAGCTAAGAACAACTATTCCCAGACCAGGAAGGCCATGTTAAAAATATCTTATACAGTTGTTGCTATGTCTTCCTCAATACTTCCCTCACTCTATCATTGTTTTAGTTCTTAAATCATGACCCAAAATAAACTATTCCTGAAGGTATTTTTCTCAACTATTTTGGTACAGCAAGGAAGAGAACAATGGTTTACCAAGTTATTCAAAACTCCAATGAACACACTTTGTAATGCCTCTCAGACCTTCAATTAGAATCTACACTACAAATCTGAAGCATGTACTCTGCATTTACCATGTCATTTCAAATTCTCATTATATCACACATACATCCATATACACATGCTTACAAAAATGAACCTGTGTGCACTTACACACACACACACTTATGCATATATACATACACACACACACGCTTACATACACACACATATATACACATACACATATTTATATATGCACATATGCATAAACACGCTTATATATACGTACATACACACACACAGACACACACAAACACAAACACACACATTTTTAGCTACTCACATCTATATAGTCCCCAAGCAAATTTCAAACTGTGCGATGACAGAGAACACTTTTCCATTTATGTTGTAAGTTCCCAAATGCCTAATAACATTTTCAATAAATAAAAAACTTCAATAAATAATTTAGTTCTAACACACTTCAAATTTCTTTGTAAAAGATCTGTAATCTACCTTATTGCATGTGTATCTTTAGTTTGCAAAAAATTTGTGATATTATGGTCTTATAAGGTGTTTCCATGACGTATACTTTGAACATCAATGAATAAACTCAACATTAGATTCTTGAATTATTTTTACAATGAAAATAAGGGTATAACATGTTATATACTAAGCTAACTTTAGTTTAGGAAATAATAAATTTCATATCTACAATGACTTGTATAGAAATTAACATTAACAGAGTTCTTTAAATAACACAATGAAGCATAGTCCAAATTGTACAATTGGGGGTAATAAACATTCCCTAAAATCTTTGAGTTTTCTATGTATATATCTGTGAAAATGTTCAATGAGACTGGTGAAACATCCCAATTTATATATTTTAGATTTATATGCTATCAATTACTGTCTTGGAAAACACAAGTAAATTTACAGAGTAAATAATATACTTTTAGGAATCTACATTCTGTATGTCTTTCCCTGTGTTTCAACTGATTTCAATCTCTACCCAACTGCTTTGGTATAAGTGCAATGAAAAAAAAGTATTTAGTACCAAAATACAACAGACTGACATACACAGACTCTCACATATTCAACGAAACAAATGTGTTGAAAAACTAGTAATTTCTACTGCAGGGTACCCTTTATTTACCTTTTTCCTATCTGTTTTACTACTCATCATTTTTCATTCTTCAAAAACACTTTCTAGTTTATAGAGAAATGCTTATTTGAGACTAAAACTAACAAACATATTTCCTTTTCAAAATCACATAGTAAATATTCTAGGCAATAAGTGCTGTGTGGCAGGGTGTGTGTTGCTACTACACACACTGGCGGTACCTATTCAACTCCGCAATTGTCAATTAAAGAAGTCATAAATAATACGTCCACATTTGGAAATGCTTGTGTTCCAATAAAATTTTATTTATAAAATGGGTATTTTTTCTTTGTATGATAGTTCTTATATAAGAGATCACAGTGACTAATGTTAATATGATATTTCAGAACATGATATACTTTGATGTAAATACCTAGTTTCAAATTTTCATCTTAGGACCTTTATCTGCTCTAACAAACACTGAGACTCACCTCCACGTATACTGTAAAATAGTTCTTATATCTCAGAATATATCATAAAATTAATATCATAACTGAGAATTACAAATTTATGCATTATACATAAAATTATTTGAATAAAAATGGACATTATGTAAATGATATCATTTTAAAAAGTGAGCATATACAAAGAACAGTTTCTAATAAGGCAAGTTTGCACATAATGTTCAGTAAATAACTTTTGGCACAGCAGAACAGAGCTAGATATTGTTTATATTTTTTACTTAAAATATTTTAGGTATAGTGTATAAAGAGAATCTTAAGTTGATAGATGTTTTCAAAAGCAGTTTAATAGTTTTATCAGGTAACATTAGAAACTTGTAAGTGATCGTTTATTTTATAAAACTCTTTTATCTCAAAATTTCATGTAATCTATTTTTATCATATTCTTTATATGCCCCCACTCCTTCTGGATCCTCCCCACCTGTCTACCCACCTAACTTCATGTTTTCTGTTGGTCTATGAAAGGCAAAAACCAAAATAAAAGTATACCACAATTTGACAAATTAAAAACAAAATCAAGAGTGCACATATATGCACACACACGCACACACACACACACACACACACACTTTATGCTGTTTCTTTTGCATGTACCAACTATTCCTCTATTCCTGAGCATGGAGTCTGTGGCTGACATATCCAGTGACTATGCTTTGGAGAAAACTTATTTTCTCCAGTAGATATTAATTAAAAAATAACTTCTTGGTTATCAGTGGGACTTTGTGTCTACTTCCTTTACAGTGCTGTAATTTTGTCTCTTTGAACCTTTGCTATCATAGTCTCTGAGTAACAGTGACAGTTTCTTAATTCTTGAGTTAATGTTTGACTCTAAACATCAGTGATGACATGTTATATGGAACTGTGAGTAAATGGAACTGTGAGTAAAACAAATCTTTTCTTGGTCAGGTTGCTTTGATCATGGTGTTTCAGCACAGAAACAGTAACCCTAACTAAGGCAATAGTGACTACTTAAATTTGAGTGTTTTCTTTAGTAATGTATTTTGATTATTTACTTTGAATGCATAGGGTCATCTTACTTTATTTGGATAGACTTTCTCACATTAATGCAAATTGGATTGAGAGAAATGTGCTGTACATAGTAAACAAATTAACTGTATTCCAAAGAGGTCTAACCTACATACTTGGTTTCTGATATGCAATTTGTAAGTTGTTGGATAGTCATGCCTAAAAGTCATCTGTCACTTAGCCTCAGAGCTTTGATCTAACACCAGAGAATAACAATGTGTTAGAACAATAATGGAATTCCCAAAGATTTGATACAGAATTTTAGCTTTACCTTAAGAAAAGTTGCAGCTGAAGTGTATCAATGAAGACTTCACAATTCTTGACCTGTCAAGACTAGAAAATAAGCTTAAACTGAGTCTCCTAGTTGGATGTAGTCTATGAATGTCATCACAAATGAATGGCAGAACAATACTGTTTTTCATGGCAAAAGGAAGAACTTTCAAAAAACCAGGGCAATCTTTGCATTTGTGGCTCATATTAGAAGCTGGGACTGTCTTTAGAAACTGAATTCTGTAACTTTACAAGTTTTAATCAATCTTTTAAGTAAAATCATCATTCTATGGCAATGGTAGCATGTAAAGTTTGTGTAAAATTGAATGAGCTGGCCTGTTCTCTAGGGCAAATATATTTAAGGATTTAGTAGATATGTTTTATATTTAATTCAATATGTTAAAGAAAAGTAAAGTCAAGTACTATCCTTACATGACACTGGATCTTTAAACTGTAAGTAAATGGCAATAAAAATGCAATACACTCTAGTAGAGTTCAATGTGCTATTTGACATATGCTGAGATCCCAGTCACGGTTGTTTACTTTGAATATATATATATATATATATATATATATATATATATATATATATATACACACACACATGTGTGTATACATACAAATATATGTAGGCAGAGGAGGAAGAGTTTTTGTTTGGGACAGCTAGTTCCTCAATAAACAGCACAGAGACATATTATTAATTATAGTATTAATTATTAATGTTCAACCACTAGCTTAATTTTGTTTGTTACTAACTAGCTCTTACAACTTAAATTAACCCCATTCATCTTATCTATGAACATCATGTGGCAGTACCTTTTTCAGCAGGGCAAGTTTATCTCTTGCTTCCTCTGTGTCTCCTGGAACCTCTGTCCTTCATATCTGTGTTCCCTGTCCTCAAGATCTGCTTGCCTAGCTATTGGCCATTAGCACTTTTTTAGCCAATAAGAGCAACACATCTTCACAATGTATTAAAAGACTATTCCAACACACACACACACAGAGACAGCCACATATACAACAAGCATTAATATAATATTATTTCATATAAGAGAATACTGCCTTAATTGTATTAATTTTTAACTCACACATCCACAGAGATCTTTCAAGGATTCGTAGATTGTTTCCATAAAACTGGGTTTACAAAAGATAATTTTACAGATAACAACATTATGTAGATATGTTAAGAATTTTCTACTTACTAGCCAGGATTCTGTGTAGTCACATGGTGTACGAGGTCTTCAGTCTATGTATTGCTTTCATTGGCTAATAAAGGAACTGCTTTGGGCCTATAGCAGAGCTATAAGGGAACAGAACTAGGTGGGGAAAACCAAATGGAATGCTGGGAAGAAGAGGTGGAGAGAGAAGCAATGGATCATCTGCCTGAGACAGACATAGATTAGAATCTTGTTGGTAAGCCACAGCCTCTTGGCACTATACAGATTAATAGAAATTGGTTAAATTAAGATGTAAGTGTTAGCGTATAGGAACTTAGAGCTAATGGGCCAAGCAGTGTTTTAAATAATATAGTGTCTATGTGATTATTTCAGGGGTCTAGGCTGCCGGGAAAAACAAGTGGGTCATCCTCCTACAAATTGGCACACCAATGTGGCCAACTAAATCCACACAAAACCTGAGAGGGCTTGAAAAGGAATTCTAGAAAAAAAATTATACATTTTAACACAGTTTCTTGCTGTTTGCTGGTAGCTTGCTGAAGCTCCTTTGAGAAAGATTTTTCTGATTCAACTATAGCAAGAAAGAAGGCATGGCCTTTTTAAAATGCCGGCTCTCTGGGCTTTGCTGCCAGCACGATCTCTGGCTCTTTTGGGAGACAGAGCATTTGAGTTGGATTTGTGAACAGACTGCTACAGCTGGTTTAATGGCAACTTGGACCAGCTTTGTGCCTGGAATGGGGCAGTGTGCATGGCTCAGAGGTGCAAGCAGCTCTGCCATGCTGGACTATGGAGATAGCAGGTGGTACCTTATATATTATAGAAATTGTGCAGCTTAAGTTTTAGACTGGACCAGCAAGCAAGTAGTACTGTATTTGACCTAGTAATGTTGCAGCTTAGATTCTTAAGCACTTAGCATTTTAAAAAGTACTTCTGGTCAGAAAATACAGATATGCAATAAAGACAAATCTAGATAAAAAAGACCTCTAAATGGGTCACAGTGCTGGATAAATGTACATAGGCTTGGGAGAGAGAAGAAAAGGAGTATAGAGAGTTATAAATGCTTTAAAAAAAAGGGTGAAGTCCTTAAAGAGAAAGAGTAAAAGGAGTAAAGAAAAATAAGCCACATAAAAATGGAAAATTCACAGAGAGTTTGGATTATGTATATTATTGTGTATATTATGTAGTATGTCTATTATCTGGATTATGTATATTATCTTTGAATTTTTTGACTGTGAATGAACTAAGTACAGAGAGACATTTCATTGTATGGACTGCTAAGTTAAACCAACATAAAGGTATCTTGATTTCCAAATTTGAGTCTAAGGATAAGTTGCTTTGGAAAAGAGGTTTTTCTTTTGTTTTCACAGAAGATGAGAACCTATGGATTGCTTCCAGATCAATATGGTTTCATGGAACAAGACCCCCTGAAAGGTTGCCATAATCACCCTCAAAAAATTACTTCTCCCAACTGTTGAATGAGATGAACCTAGCACACAGGATACATCATGAAAGATCTGATTAAAAGTGCCCCAAACAGCAGGAATTAGTATGGGCAGAACTACGACCATAGTCCCAAATATTGTTTATAATGGTTTGTTTACATTTAAAGGGAGATATTATATAGATATGAATAATTTGCATTGGTATGAATCTTGGTTTATTGATGCAAATTTAAGGTAAATCTTGTTATATGTATATTTCTGATCTGGATTAAGGTATTGTGTTTGTGTACTTTATTTAAAAATGTAAAGTATAATTAAGAAATATAGGTTAATAGTCATCTGTAATCATCAAGATTGTAGTCATGTTGGTTAGGTTTTCTAGATATATAGGGATATATTTCAGTTAATTAGGTATTCTTCAAATCTTTCGGAGACCTTCAAAATATGGCATTAAATGTTTTAAAAATTTAGGACCTTTTATAACAGTGAGACACATCTGCTCCTGGCAGCACCAAGCTACTTTTAAAGGATGATGGGCATTAAAGAGGCTCCTGATGGAGTTGGCCATTTGGGCAAGAAACTGCTCTTGCCTGGGCTGCTTCACTGGACATGCAGGATGTGCAGAGAAATGACTGCTGAACTTGCTGGAAGGTGAGATGATCCTTTGGGGTTTCTGCCTCATGAAATAGTCTGCATTCTGCAGGACACAGAAGAAAATAACTGGCAAACTGCCAATATAGGCAGACCTGTTTTTGAAATTTTCTGCTTCATGGAAAAGTCTGCTGGATACTATGGGCCCATGGGCTGAAGATTAGATGCTCCAATGGCACAGAAGAACTTTGGGTGACTGTCTAGGCAGCAAGGTTTCTCTGTAAATTCTAGAGTTTTGGAAGTTGCTTACAATATACTTCCTGTTTACTTAGGTAATATCATATCCTTCTGGAGTCTTTGATGGAGTTGAAGAATTTATAGTTATAGTTGTAGTTTTTCTTGGTTATGATAAAAGATAAAATAGATATAAATATTGTAACTGCATATCTTATTTGATACCTATTTTTATATGTAATTTTACTATGTTAAAGATAAAGCCTTTCTTTTTGCTTAAACAGAAAAGGGGAAATGGTGTAGGAGGTCCTTCTGTCTATGTGTTGCTTTCTTTGGTTCATAAAGGAGCTACTTTGGGTCTATAGCAGAGCTATAAGGGAACAGAGCTAGGCAGGGAAAACTAAACGGAATGCTGGGAAAAAGAGGCAGAGAGAGAAGCCATGGATCCTCTGCCTGAGATAGACACTGGTTAGAATCTTGCTGGTAAGCCACAGCCACATGGCGATATATGGATTAATAGAAATAAGTTAAATTAAGATGTAAGAGTTAGCCAATAAGAAGTTAGAGCTAATGGGCCAAGCAGTGTTTTAAATAATACAGTGTCTGTGTGATTATTTCAGGGTTCTGTGTGGCTGGGAAAAACAAGCAGGCCCTCCTCCTACAATCATAAGAAGGAGACATGGTTTCAGGTTATTCATAGAATTTGTGTGTTGTGTGTGTATGCTCACATATGAGTGATATAAGAGAAAGCAAGAATTTATGCACTTTAATACAAGCAGCCCTGAAACCAGATTAACAGAAGAAAAACCAATGGTAGATGTCAAAAGGCCCCAAGACACTGGAAGTGAGTCATCTAAGCACTGTATTTAGTTGATGGGGTGTTGTCTCAGTCAGTCTCAGGGTTGCTGAAAGTTGGAGAGTGCAAGAATAAATAAATCATTGAGGGACAGTGACTTAAAACTCAATCTACAGACTACAACAAAGAGTCATTGTTTTCCTTAAAATGTGTTGTGTTAAGGGAGTCAGATAATTATGTGTTGAACTGAAAGACCTCCGCTTTGCTTGGACAAATGTTTATGTGAAGTGGACAGCTGTCATGGAAATTTGAAGAGTCCTGTTATTTCTCAGATCTTCCAAGTATTAAGATCAAGGGGAATAGAAACACTAAGCTTCTCTCACTGATGAGTGGATTTTTCCCCCTCCCTACTTAAAGTACTGAACCACTGTTTCTCATGGGCACCACTGTTTCTCAGGGGCACCACTGAATTAAGATTATTTTCTTCCCTATTGGCCCACAAATGGATCGTGTCACCAAATGGTTTCTGAACTAGCCATTTCTACATGTTGTTTTATGCTTGTGGGAAATTAATTCTCATCATACTCCCTTAGAATGCTATGGCGGCTCCATAAACTTACCTACCAATTTGAGCTCTGTGCATCATGGGTTTGTGTTGCTAGAAAAGGATGCTCCTTCAGCAGGCAGACTGTTATGTAATATACTAAAATGGAGCTTTGGGGCAGAGAAATTTCCATAACAGTTGAAGTGATCACAGGGGAACCCATAAACTGAGCTGTTTAGACTGGATGGTGTGGCTGTATTGAATAATCTATTCCCTATTCTCTCACCATGCCTGCCCCATTAGCCATGGCCATGAAAGTACAGGGAGTCCTCAAGAGTTTTTTGGTTTTGCTTTTATTGCAGAAGATCATTATGAATTGTATTTTACTTGTTAAAAATTAAAATAAAAGAATCGGCATACATGCTAAATGTAAACAAGGATCACAGTGATCAGTTTCAGGTGGTAATATTACATGTGTCTTCACATTTATATATTCTCTACTTTACAAAACTTCTACGATGAAAACATATGCTATTGACAGTCAAGAGTAAAGTAAAATGTAAAAATAAGACAGAATTTCAAGAAGGCTCCATAAATACCTTTGATATTAGAGAGTAAAATCTGTCATTATCCCCTCATTCCTTAATCCCAAACTAAAATTTTAGTACAGAAAACTATTTTATTTACCTGGTTTCCATTATTAACAGGGAGTAGTGTTATTTTGTGCTTTGTTCTTAACTAAGTATTATCATTATTAATTTTATTGTTATTGTTATTATTTTATTTTTAGAGAGGTAACTTGACTTCCGTACGATGTGTGAAACTGAAAAATATGCAGGCACTAAGGACACTAAGATGAGGTTAATGTGCTGAAAAGATGGCTCACCTGATAAAACTGATAGTGCAAGAGTAAAACCTAGGATCTAATTCTCAGAATCTATGTAAAATTTTGACATAGGGTCTATACTCCCAGCATTAGAATCAGGGAGGAGACAGTTGTGTCCCAAAAGCTTATTAACCTGTCAGTCTATCAAAATCAATGACTTTCATACTCTAAGAAACTTTGCTTCAAAAACTAAAGACGAAGCAGAGAAAAAGAACAGCAATTAATGTCTTGAGCCTTTACATACATACAACTGCACAACTCCACCATGCATCACTGTGTCTACACAGAGACAGGTGTGAATGCACACGTGCATGCACATGCACACACACACACATACACACAAACACACACACACACACACAATGTAAGGGAGGAGAGGATTTGAAAAGTCAAAAGATAAAATTGACCAGTAGCAGCTGCCAAAGGACTTCACGATGGGCTTGGGTATCTTCCCCAACAGATACTGAAATTCTGTTGGCTAGTCACTCCACCATTGTAACAGATTTTTAGAAAGATATTAAAGTATTTGTAACACATACATCATGAGACTAATATACACATAAATACATGTATGAGTGTTCAAATATCAATAATAATATAATAGTAGAGAATATGAAAAACAGGAACATTCAATGAAAATAAAACAGAAGGCTCAAGATCAATAACATGAAAGGAAGCTAATTTTTCTGGCTCAGAGTGCACACTAAGCAGTCCCTCTGATTTGCTAGGATGGTGGGGAGCTCATAAGTGTTTGCAGTTATATATTCGTTGGTGAGAATAGACATAGAAAACTACCAACTATGTCAACATAGTTTGATAAGTGATTTTTACTGTTTAGAAACCTTTTTGACAAGGAGCTATCTATACAACAAGGAACTGCAGTTTTATTCCTGATAATAGAGAGACTTATATTTTTGTCAGGGACCATAGGAAAAGGGGATGTACCACATTCTAGTTTTCAGGTCATGATCCCATGATTCTTGGTTTAAAGTGGTACTCTAAAACCAGGACAGAGACCCAATTTATACAACAATTAATGGAATATCCAGCACTACTCTAGAAAACTTTCATCTTTTGTCCACTACCTTTCTCTTACTTCATTTCCCTTGCTCCTCCTCCCTCTCATTATCATCAATATATTCTCATCTTAATTACCATTAATTGAGTACCTTATTCTTCTTATACTGCATTAGGCACTTCACATCTATCAGCTGGTCTTCATAACAATCTTGTATGGAATATAATAATATAATTGAGAGTAGATAATGAAATCACAGTCCAGAGTGGTTAATCAGCCTTCTTGAGTTCACTCAGAAGAAAAAAAAACTGTGAAAGCTATGATTAAATGCTTAATTTTTCTAATATCAAAGCAAATCATTTTAGGTTGGAAAGAAAAATGTAAGTCACCCCAGGAAATCCAAATTCTTGTAATATGCCTGTGTGGCCCTTTGTAGCTCTCATATATGTGAATGTAGGTTTTCTTTTTGTACAGGAATCTCATTTGCAGAGTGCTCAGGTGCAGTCCTAAGCTGGGAGACACATGACAAGAACTCTGTGGCGCAGTGGGAATTGCAGCTTGACAAGCTGAAGACCTACTGATCTTCTAGGGCAAGTGGGACTTCATGTTGTTCTCTTTAAGGAGTGTTATGACTCTTGGTGTTCTTTTTTGGGCATAAGTAAACTGATTCTTCCCACTGGTGAGTGTGCCAGGTAAATAGTGTCAGTCTAGCAAGCAAAAAAAGCAAAGAGAAAAGGGAAATGTCAATCCCTTACATATGAAAAATAAATTTTAAAACTATCTTTTAAGACATGCTAAAATGTTGCAGTATTAACAGCTCTTGGGTTACTCTGTGGAGTAACAGAAACCTGTAATGGCAGAATTCTCAAAGAAGTTTTTGCCGTGTCTCCCTGCTGTTCAGAGACTGGCAAAAAGTAAAGGAAGCATTTCATAGCTTTCCAGTGGAAATGAATTTTGACTCAAAATAAGGATGTTATGAATGGAAGCCAGTTTTCTTTGATTATTATGTGTGATTCTCTGCCCCCTCAGTTCCAGCCACAAACTATTCCTTACCTTTCCCCAAGTACATCAAATGCCTGGGAACTATGAGTTTTGCACATGCTGGTCTTGTAGATGAGAATATTTTTTAAATTAGCTTTAATTGTTCCACTATTAAGATATAGCTAAATTTCACTTTCTTTGGGAAATCTTGCTAAATTGTTTCAGGCCTTTGAAGTACAATGGTTACCTGTGTCTATCTTAGTTACAGCACATACCTGCTCATTTTAAAATTGGATACTTTTAAGAAAAGATTAATTCATAAGCTCAAGTTCCAAGAAAGACAAATATGTACTTCTTCAGTATCTATATTAAGGGATTTATGCTTTATTGTAAATTAAACATAAAAATAATATGCATGCATACATAATATATGTGTGAAAATGTATATAGTTACCTACACACATACACACGTGTATATCTGTGTATATATATATGTATAAAATTTGAAAGAATTTCAAATTTTCTACTGGACCTCCCTACTCATTTCTCTTCAGAGGAGTCATGTTTTATAAGGTGAATCTTGGTAAGCAACCCTATAAAAATAAGATAATCCCTCAATAATATTCAGACAAATAGAGATTCCACTGTATTTGACAGCTAAAAAAGAGTAGACCATTCACTGAGTGACTCCATATACTTCATTCAAATAAAATGATTCCATGTTGTTTTCCACTTCATTTTTATTACTAGAAGCTATGAATTCCAGTTGTACTTATCTGTAATGGCATGATTGACTATACGTTGCTCTGAGAGCTACTATCGTATGTATATATTGAGAATTACAATTTTTCCATTCAAGAGGTTTTGTGAAGACTGATAATTCCCTGACAGAAAGCAGGAGTGGGACTCATTGTAACTGACACACTTGCTAGGACATGCAGTGATTGGCTTTCAATAAGTGTTAGTTTTTGGCATTAGATAATGAAGAAGTGTGAAATTTTGACTTACCAATCCAGTGGAATAAAGGTGAAAGATGGGGAACACTGGTTCAAGACACAAAAGATAGTTAGTTGTATCATCTAACATGGGTTGCACCAGGCAAGCTGTTTTTAAAGAATTTTGTAAATAACTTTATAAGATAAGCTGCTGGATTCTAGCCTTGTCTTATCCCAAATGGTATTTTGTGATTTTGTAAAAACACCACTTGCAAATGGAATTAAATATGCTTAATTTTCTATAGACTTGATCCTAAATATCACTCAAGACCCACTTGTTAAAAACAGTCTTTGGGGCTATTGGGATACGGTGGAACTTAACAGAAAATGAGATATAGTAGAAGGGAGTTAAGTTGTAGCAGTTGTGCCCTTGAAATGGATATTTGTCCATTGACTCCCCGCCTTCACTTATCATCTACTATAAAGTTACTGGGTTTCTTTTGTCACGTGCTCCCGGCGTCCTAGTTCATTTCATGCCCAAAGTAACAGGGACAAAGGGACTATGAACTTAAATGAGAAACCAAGACAGACCTTTCTTCTTTCTGTAGTTTTGATTTCAGATATTTTGACACATGATGGAAGGTAAATTGTCACAAACTCCTAGCAATTTGGTGGCCATTCGGGGAGATTTCAGTAGTGCTGCTCACTGAGACGTACCTTCAGCAGGCATGAATTAAGCCTTATGAACCAATCTTCCCTATACCAAAACAATTTTATGAGTCTGACAGAGTACAATGTGTATGTACATAGAAATAACTCAAATGAAATGTTAGTGAACTGTCCCTCAAGACTCTGAAATAGCTTCTTCAGTTGTGGCATTTAAGTTGGACTGCTTCGATTTGAACTTAGTGAGTTAACAAATACTCATACAGGGATGCATAAATAAAACATCTGGTCACAGGTGGGAAAAAAAAGTCTCTATTTATATGACAGTTACAGCCTAATGCAAAAAGTAATAAAATTGAACAAATAATTCAGTTAATTTAGTTTCAGAAAGCTGTAACAAGTTCTATATAAACTGCATAGGACCATATGGCTTGAGCAGGCAGAAGCAATGGCTTTACGTACATTTTTTAGTCCTAAAAGGACTTTCTTTCCTTGTATACTTTGGCTGTGAGATCTATATTGCAGTGTGTGAGCACTGGTGTGTGTGTGTGTGTTTAACACCAAGACCTTCATTACATAATAAAAGTATAAAAACTACAGTTATCCCCAGGAATTCTGACTTTTACTGGGGTAGGGTGAGGCCTGGATATCTCATGCATTAAATCCTCCTTAGGTGATTGACATCATCAACCCCAAATAAGAATCACTCACTGAAAGAAAGGGATTTTTGCATCTCTTTGAGTCTTAGTTTCTTCATAGGAAAAACAAAGGTGGATAGGGGAAGCTGTCTGCATAACAAGTTTGACCCCTGTCACTCAAATATGCGATCCTGGCATGAGTAATAACCAACACCACCACATTCACTCAAACTGGTGAGTGCTCGCCATGCTTAATGAACTTCTGAAGTTTTCTTACATCATTTGGTGACTTTTCAGGATCATTTGAGACTTGCTGGAATAGACAATGCCACGAATTCAAGCTGTCCAGTATCAGTAAGACCCACAGTGTTAAATCCTCAGCAATAAGCCCCAATCAAGCAAGTACTTTCTATTGTAAGAGCAGATTTTCCATCTCCGTGCTGGGATTGTTTTGATATGTTGTCCCTAAGGCCAAATTAGCTATTTTCTGTTTTCAGAATTCACTCACAAATGTCTGAGACAAGCGAGGGTTTTGGATTTTTGTTTGTACCCCTTCACAATTCTGCTTTGAACTTTAGCCAAAACTTTTCCAACTTAAAGAATAAATTATAAAGTCATAAATCTTATTAAAATCTAATATTCAGTAAAGCTGCCTGGTGTGTATACTATGGAAAATTGGATTTCACTGTAACTGGAGCCCCATGTATAATATTGGAAGTTAATTACAGAGGGCAGTTTTTCACCACATAATGATAGCTTATATCAGCTCAGTCTCCATGCTATCATCAGATGTAACTGCTGGTAAGAGACCAGATTTAATAACCATTCACCTCTTCAGGTTCACAAGACTAAACACTTCCCGAGTAAATAGTAATTTACACATATTCTGTACAGATTAAAAATGGCTTGTAAAAATACACACACACACATTCAAAAACTGTACATATGAGGAAATAGTTCCTACAAAATTTGTAAAGTTTCTGTTGATTCTAAAATTCTCTGATATCTGATTTAACTGTTGATGGAAAAGTTTGGAAACATCACATTTATCTGGAGGTCTCAGGTGGTCCGGTGGTAATTGTTTGTGTTCTGAATGGTTATTCAACCTGTTCATTTTTGTTTGATAATATAATCACAATAATTTTATTGTTTTTGTAGAATGCAGTCAAAATGAAAAGTGGCCGCTTGCACCATTCACTGGTTGTGAAACTAAATAGTGCTTTTCTCTTATAAACCAATACATGTGATACCATGAAGACATAGAGAAATAAGCACAAATGCATGCTTCCTATGATTTCTTAAATGTGCCCATTCTTCCTGCAGAAAAGAAGTCCCTCTAATGACAGAAAATTATATCTGTATTTTGTTTTCTTAGGTAAATAGGTTTATGGATCCTCTTAAATCAATACACAGAAGGATAATTTGTTGGAAAGAAGAAACAAATTATGTTTCTTTATTTTTCTGAAATGAATTAATTCACCTAGTGCTTTATCTTGTTTAAAAGTTGTCTGAACGCAGATGTCACTGAATAATCTTTAAAGTGAAAATAAATAAACTTAAAACAGTGCAGATATACATTTAAATAGCATTGATAAATCACATTTAAACATCAATACTTGTTAACATTCCTTTAAATGCACTGTCATCCAGCTAATGAAAAGCTAGGAGAGATTCAGAATGCCTTGTTACTATTGATTATGAAGGTTTTAATTTCATTCTTGAGATTGCACTTAAGTCAAAACTTTCACGTTCATATTTTCTAGCTAAAGAAAGTAATAATTATAAAGTAATGGTATCAATTCTTTCAAAATACAGTTATTGCAACCTCACTGAGGGTAGGAAAAATAACTCAGTTCTAGCAAAGTTTCAGTCAACACCTCAGTTCCATAAAGCTGTGTGTATGCATGCTGAGAATGGATTTGGAGCTACATACAGAATTGTGCATTTATCTTTGCTAATTCATATTTAGTTTTGCTCAGTGGTTGTAGATTCTGACATTTCTGAAGTCATTATTAAGCAGTTATCAGTTTACATAATCAATAAAGATTATGACCAGTCTTTATTGATCAAAATCCTAATCCCTCAAATTAATGTTTCACACCCTTATTATGCAAAAATGAGCCAATAACATGATGTGTGTATGCGCCTGTAATTTGATAGAGACAAGAGTCACACCACTTTGGCACAAATGTCGAAGCAGAACATCCAGGTCATTCCTGTTTAGATTTTTGTTTCCTAATATCTCTGCCTGTTTTCATCCTGGGCCTCCATTCCAAAGGAAGCAGCAGGCAATTCCCCCAAGTTTCTAGATCTCTTCATGTACATTCTAAATGGGAGTTATGAAAAGTCAAAACTATTATTTTCAAACCCAAATATTCATCTACTATGCTCTTCAGGTACAATAAAAGTTGCTTCAAGCATTTTCAATCTACAAAGAAAGTCAGCTTTATTTAGCCTCAAATCCAATTTTTCAGAATCCTCTAATGTCGATATGAATATGTTAATTTAGTTTTTATCATCATAACCATGTAAGTGCTTATAAATATCTGCAGAATCCATGTGTAGACATACATATTTTAACGTTATTGAAAGTCTTATGAAATTGTTAAATTGGTAGGCTTGATTATAGTTTCCAGAGAACTCTTAATTCTTCATAAGAAATATATTAACAATGAAACTCAACATTATCTAAACTATGTTTAATATGACATTAGGTAAACTATATACATTTAATATGAGACCGATATTTCTTTTAAAATAGCATAGCATATCATTATTTACTATAAGTTGTAATTGTTATATTAGAAATTATTTTATGCTGAATATCAAAATTTTTATACAAATTTTAAAATAGTGTAGACTTTCCTATTTATCCATCATTCAATCTTCAAATAATTTTCCTTATTAAAATAACCGATGACTTTGAAAGAAAAAATAATATTTGAAAAATCTTTCCAGATAAACTCATTTTTGGCAAATCTTATCAAATTTTCAGAAAAAAGACTTCACCTCATTAACTGATCGTTTACACTTTAAAACATTTTCGTTTTCATAACAAATGTTTACACTTTAAAAATCCATAACCTGTCAATTAACAAATATACATAGAAAACATCCATTTAAATGAAAATTCTTACAACAGAGAAAGCTTGTAAAATCCCAAGATGCTGACAACCTGATATTCCAGCTGCAGACAGAGAAACTGATGAAAATGCAGTAATTCTGAATTTTAATATAATATAAACCATGTCAGCAACATTTTTTGAAGAGCAGCTGCCAACATTTCAATCCAACTGAATGGATAATGTTATTTTTATATTCTATTCTCTTCCAGCAAATTAGACTTTCTCCTTTTTTCCTATGATAAACTTCACCTTGTAACAACAACAAAACTTATGACCAAATGCAATTTGATGAATTATCCCTGCTTTTAGAATGAAAGACTAATTATATAGATGAAAGATATACAGGCCATAACATTGCCAAGGAGAGAAACTGTAACCAATTTTATTTCTCATTTGAATATATATATATGTTCCATTATGGGGTAAGACTTAAAATATCATTTTTTCTCTGCAAATTCACATCATAATACTAGAATTGTTGCCTCCTAATTCAATTTCTTCCAAATTCAAGTAAAAAATTAAATTTGACAATATGTTTTGTCTTGAGTCAGATATCCCCCATGTTAAATCAATATCCTTGGGATGTCTATATAATATAAGATAAATGATTTATGGCACCATATATATGACTAATATTAGTGCACCTGAGTCGTAAATTGCATATAGACTGAAGGGCAGGGACCACATAAGCTGATCTTCACATAAGACAATGAGCAACTCCCTAGCTCCCACCCCTGTATCACAGCTGAGAAAGTCTTCTGGGTGGTAATGATTAATGTCGATTATCTCCTTATCCTTCCACTCTCCCTTCCATAAAATTTCTGGACAGATCTCCTTGAAACCCCATCAGCGGTAACTCATCTGGATAAAGCTATTCAAAAAACTTTGGAGTGAAATGGAAGCTTTGTAGATCTTTATAACCTAGAGCCTACCTACCTTACATCTTGTTTCTTGCTACACCGCCATGACTTTACTACTTATACTTGTGTATAAGTAGAATGCTCATGTCTAAAGGTCACTTTTAATTTTGGTTATATGTGGTATTCTTTGGCATCTGCTCATCCCTGTACAAAGCTGTCTCATGTGTACTACATCAATTCATGTGTGGAAATTCTATGGGTAGGCTCCCAAACTAATCTGGAAACATATTTTCCCAATTTGGTGACCCTTGAACAAACTACTTAATTCCCTAGGCCAAAATTTTCTCCAACACAGAAGTTTACGCTAATATCCTTTTAGACAGAATGTTAGGAGCCATGTGAGACAACTTTTATCATGTACCAAAGAGCATAATTTACAATCTCAAGATTTGCCAAAGGCTACATCTTTTAAGTAAAATTTTCAATTTTACCTCAAGGTTACTTTTATGATTAAAATGTGTATTGTTTCAAGAGATGGTTTCTACAGATATTTACATGGATGTGTATAATACTATGTAGAAGACCCTCCCACATGTGTACTTAAAACAAAACAAAAAATATTTAAAGAGAGTTGTAGTATAAAACTATGCAGTCACGGGCAAGTTATTTTGTTTTGTAAAAGTTTAATTTTCTAATCTAAAAGTGAGGCCTGATTAAATGCTAACTTTGTTATTTTTCAAATTTGAAGCTGAAATAATGAATCCAATGCAATTTTATTATACCATGTCTAATATGTTAGCATAAAAAGCTGCAACATTTTATTTAATTCACAATCATCTCTAAAGTGTCCAAATAACTGCCTCTGGGTTTTTTTCTGTCATCAGATATTCTCCAACCGAAGAGAAAGCAGGATTACCATCTATTGAAGGACATCTACTATATGCTTAAATAGAGGTATAATCTGCTAAAGCCAAATTACTTTTCAAATGGTTAATAGTATTTCTAAGCAACCTGAGATTATGTGTTTTCAGCTTCTATTCTTGGTGTTAAAGCATTCTAGTCCAGCTTTTAGACCCCCCCTTGTTCTCCATCTATACATATATATATAAAAATGTGTGTGTGATTAAAGATGGTGTACACACCATTATGAATTTTAAATGGAATTTAAAATTTCTGTAGCATAGAATACCCTAAACTATCCACAAAGAATCTTCTGTGATAGTCTACATACCAGAGACCCTTTCCTTCTTGTGTGCTGAATGTCTTAACCATCTCAAGTTAAATATTCAAATGTACCCAAACTTCTTACAGGTGAAGCGTTTCCTGTGGAAGCCATATTCTCTAATCCCACTCTCTAATGCTTACTTATGCAAAGAAAACTGTAATGAACAATTTCAACAGCAAGTGAAGTTGCCTTTGTGTCTATTTTATGGCCAAATCTAGCTTTTCAGTGAACAAACCAGACATTTAAGATCTTTAATTGAGACATTTTCACAAAATTTGAAAGATTATTCCATGACATCTACCTTCCTTTGAAGATTCAAGATGTACATTGCACATAATTCAAATGTAGTATGAGTATGATATACTACTTTGGAATAATATTTATATAGTAACTGTTACAAAAATACAGGTAAGATTTTGACATATATGTTAACAGCTTTATATTTTCTTACAGACATCTACAGTAACAAGCTGCATTTTCTTCAATAAAGATGCTTACAGAAGGAGGGCTGGCTACTCATCCTTGCTTCTGGACATGAGCTTCCTGTTGTTTTTACACTGTACATTAAGAGATTCCTTAAATTACAAATCAATGTCATGAAATCTTTCTGTATATTTCTTCTTCTAATGAAATATTATTTCTGTGCTTAACAAAACTCCAGACACAGATTATGAAACTTATTTAAAAGTAAGGTATACTTCCTCTACTTGTGAGATTAAGGGTCACAACTGATTTTTTTTTTTGGGATTCTAATGTCAGCTTATTGCATAGGAAAAAATCTTCATGTAATGATAATATTTTCAATGAATAAATAGCTGAGAGAGTGAACGAGTGATGAGATTGATGAATGACATTGAAAATAAGGAAGGAAGGACAGTCAGTGAGAATTAGAGAGTGGGAGGAATAGCACAAGAATAGACTAATTTCATGTCCAAATATGGGTGAAAGTTTCCCATGATTAGAAAACTTACAGTGCAAGAGGATGATTTTGCATGGAATTTGCATTTTGGGGAATGATATAGGATCAATGTATTAGGTCCCAGACAAAAGAGTTTAGATCAGATGATAATAAACACTCAAGACATTGTTTTAGAGAATTTATTTTTCTTCTTTAACAAAGCCCCTAATATTTTCAAAGAAAGCCTAACTTCTTTAATAAAACCTGAAATGGAACCATAAAAAATGGTGGTCTTGGTGTTACATGTTGCTGTTACATGACACTCACAGCAGTCCTGTTGCTTAGTGACAGGTGACTCCCTCTTTGAAGTGGTAATTTGTAGTGGCAACTTTGCAAACTGCCTAAGCAAATGTCTTTTGCAGGGTATGGAGGCTGCATTCTGAAACTCATTGTGGCAAATAACAGAGTAAGAAAAGAAGTGTAATGACATTTGATTGACTAAGGTTAAAATTCACAAGCAAAGCACCTCCTTGTGATTCTCGCCACCATTTACATTTCATATATAATTTAATTTTTCCCATCGTGCTTTAATAATCATCTTAGTTATTTACCTTCACACATGCAAAATTCACTATTTGCATCTGTAAATACCTCTTCTCCCTACATCTGGCCACCTGCAGCATAATTAACTAGCTGAGATTCTTTGACATTCTAAGGTGTAAACAGTTTCCTAGTCCTGATATTGGCGAGTCTGCAAATATTAAAAGTTGATGCATGATTCCCCCCGTTTTTAATTACAGTATGCCTCAATGAGAGGGTCCTCTCTTTTTAGTGTTCCAAATCAGGAAGTGTTTTGTAAATGCTTTGACTTTCCCTTCATGACAGAAGCACTAACCATAGCTGGAGAAGATGGGGCTGCCGAATGATGTTTTATGGTAGAGTATCTTTTGAAGATTACTGTGAGCTGAGCAAAGCCTGCTCACCCAAGTATGTGACCATCTTCCTCAATCCAGCCCCCGTTGTGGAGATCATCCACCTTCATTGACTCCCAGGCTTAATGGACGGTTCTGTTCTTTAGGCTCAGTTTAGGATAATTTTACAGACATGCCTTAGTTGGAGATTTCCCACAGGATACATTTGACCTTTTCCTAATTTAGCATTTAAGCCGCATCTTCTTTGGAATCCTAGTTAAATTTGTGGAGAAGTTGAGAAAACAAACTCCAAAATGCTCTGCATACCAATTTTGCTTCAGAGTTTGTCGATAGGAGAGTTGACCTTCTACAACAAACAGGGAAGATGTAATGTCCATCTAAGACAGTTTAAGTTTGAAAGATCCTGAACGCTAATGTAATCCATTAAAATCTCACAGAAAATCTGACCATACCTTCACAGAATCAATCAAATGATGTTACAGAGCCATAACAATCAGCATTAAAAACTCCATGAATGGATATGACAATGTTGCTTAGGGGTTCCGTTCCCAGCACTCACATAGAGTGACTCACAACTCTGTATGTATAGCTCCAGGGCACCTGAAACTGTCTTTTATCCTCTTTGGGCACCGTACTCATGCACAAATGATACTCTGCCACACAGAAATATGTGTAAAAAAATCTTAAACAAACAAATATACAAAAACTCTGGGTTGGCTAAGGAGAAGGCACAGCAGATAGAAAGCTTGCTGAGGAAGAACGACATCTTGAATTCAAATCTCCAAAATTTTTAGTAAAAAATGAAGACAGCCATATACTGTAAACATAACTGCTCCCGCGGTTATGGTGAGAGGAGAAAAAAAAGATTGCTTGAGTTTACTGGATCCTTGTCTAGCTCCAGATTCCTTGAGGGATTCTGACCCAAGAGAATAGGCAGAGAATGACACTACAGGACAACCTGTAAATCCTTTGGCAACTGTGCTCATGTATATGCACATATTCTGGCATGTATATGTGCACATATTCTACAATGCTCTCCTCACACACACACACAGTGACAATCAAATCCTTCTGAGAGATGCCTTAAAGCACAGTCATAACAGCTTTATCTACTGCTGTACTCCCCCTTCTTAAGCATTTTTCATGTATTTCATGATGCAAAAAAGAAAGTGACAGATACTTTCAAGTCAAGTTCAAATCCTTGCAGACTTCAATGTAATCAAACTTTTAGAATTTACAGAAATATCTATAAAGAAACCTTGACAGACTTTTCGACAGGTGAAAAAACTGTATTGTATTTTTCACACGTATACCATATTCAACCTTTTTCATGTGATATCTAAATTGATTCATGACTACAAAATAGAGGAAGCAATAGTATTCTTCTGCAGTTTACAGATGAACAAAAATGTCTAGCTAAGATGCTTTCCCTAGAATTGTGATTTGGGTGCTAAGCACATGGTGTGTGCTTGTGTGCTAAAGGCTTAGTTGCCTGCTGTTGGGCTTTGGAAGATGTGTGCTCATAAGGACTTCATCAATAGACTGACTCTAACATTCTGATGGCATTATTGGGATGTGGTAGAAACTTCAGGACGTGACACTGGCTTTACTGACATAGATTACTAGAGGTACAACCTAGAAGGTAATATCTCTTCCTCTTTCCCTCTTTTTTTTCTCTCCTTACTTCCTACCATAATGTGAACAGCTTTGCTCCATCCCCTCTTTACATTAGGATATTCCTGTCTTAGATAGCTTTGGACTTAAACCTCTGAAGCTACTACACAAGTTACTATTTATCTTTAAGTTCATCCTTTCGGAAATTGAGTTGTCTCAAAAGAAAGTTGACTAATCCACTCAGGGAAAGACTAAATTGCAGATTCCAAAACTGATCTAAGCAGCTACATAAGTGAATAAGTAATGAAGAAAGAAATATAAAGACTCCCAGATGAAGGAATTTGGCTTCTACTCAGGTAATTACTCATTTATATCCTCCAGTATAAATAGCATTCACTTTGGGGTTTTGAGTGGTAGTGTGGCTGCTAAAATCCTTGTTTAAAAAAAGAGACATTTCCAATCCCACAGCCAGTAGGGAGTGCTTTAAAACCAAGATTTTGTTTCTGTAATTGCTGTTGTTTTATTTAAATGTCTCAATAAAGTAAACAAATTAACATTAAAATTATTTCAATAAAGATTTTATGTCATTCCAGACCTAACTGTCTATTTTAGTAGTTTTTAAACCTATTTAGTTGATATCAGTTATCAACAGGCAGATAAATATTTCTGGGTCAAAGTTCTGGGTTGTAGGAGCAGTCAGAATCTAAAATGGGCAAGTACCATGACTTTGCACATAAACCAGGGATTTTTTTTACTTCAAATTCTGAGAGATAGCAATCATGCCAATCACTTCCTGCATGCTATCGACATTTCTGAAGATATTTATGAAAATATTTCTAGAGAGATATCTATCTATCTATTTATATAGATATGATATATCAATATACCATGATATATATGTATATCATGAGCAAAACTAGAAGGAAAGAAAGAAACTGGAAATGAGGCCAGTTTAGAATGAAACAGAAGATTTGGGGCTGACTATTCTGATGATAAGGACGTACTCTTTTACAGTATTTTTGTACTCAGAGATCTCCGTGTTAAAACTCAGTCTCCACGTCAGGACCATTGGGAAGTGGTAGAAACTTCAATATGTGGGATGAGCAAGACACTGTAGGTCATTGTTCATGGTGCATTTGCCGTTGAATGTACACACTCTGCAGGACTCTCTGTATTTCATGTCATGTGCTGAGGTCATAAGTTTTGCATCTTGTTCCAAGTCATGACATGATGTCTCACATCTTCCTAACAATGAGGCCAATTAATCATAGATTGGAACTTGTTAAATAATGAGCTAATCATTTTTTCTTATAAATTGATTATCTTTGGTATTTGCTATAGTAGCAGAAAGATAATTAAATTATCTCACGCTTTGAAAACTATTCATCACTAAATAAAGAGCAGGGATGGGAATGAGGGGCACACTCTACATTCTCTCTGATTACTTAACTATCCTTTTTATAAGTTTTGAGAAATTAAATCACACACCTCTATAATTATAGAAACTATTGTTATAAAATGTAGCATATCAGTTAAACCATGGTAGTTGGGAGAGATAAACAATTTAAATATTTCAGAGATTTGACAAAGAAAAATAATCAGAATAAACCCTAGGATTATGAGTAAGATATAACTTGTTGAAAATGTGGTTGTTTTGTTTTACAATATTTACTTAGGCAAAGTATGTTACTATGGTCATTTGAAGTTGTGAAGTATGTTATTCTGATTTTAACTCACTTGATCTAATGAAGTGGTGGCAAGCATTTTTATTATTTACAAGTTCTGGGGATGGAGAAATGTCTCAGTGGTGAAAGGCTGCAAGGCACCTCAGATTCATGAGTAACCCCACTTCAAAGAGGATCTTTTACAAGTGCGTGCACTCCTATGTATACAACAACCAGTATCAAAATACACTCACAGCTTCAAAGAAAAAATTAAATCTCTTAAAAGGATTTACAAGTACATGTATTATATTTGCTGCTTGACCATAGCCAGTCTTGATAGCATAGAGTGGTAAGCATGTTAATCACAGTCTTAGGGTGAGCTGAAGTTTCCATTTAAGCTGTGAGTGAACTCCAAGTTTGGGAGGACTGGAGCAAAACGTCAGTGCTAAACCCTCCTAGTATACATAGACCTCTGGATGTTATTCTCAACTCAGTACATGGCACTTCTGTGTGCTTTACAGTGAGTGGGTAACAGGATAAGTGATGTGGGAGGTCCATCTGTCTATGTGTTGCTTTTATTGGTTAATGAATAAAGAAACTGACTTGGCTAATAGTAAGGTAGAACTTAGTTAGGCAGGGAAAACTAAGATGAATGCTGGGAGAAAGGAGGTGGAGTCAGGGAGAAGCCATGGAGCTCCTGCCAGAGACAGATGTCAAACCTTGCTGGTAAGCCACAACCACATGACGATACACAGATTAATAGAAATGGGTTAAATTAGGATGTAAAAGCTAGCCAAGAAGAAGTCAGAGCTAATAGACCAAGTAGTGACTTAATTAATACAGTTTCTATGTGGTTATTTAGGGAGTCTGTGCAGCTGGGAAACAAACAAGCAGCCTCCTGCAACAGATAAAGATCTGTTCATGGGCATGAATTGGATTCCACCACAAAAAGTGGAAACACTCAATGCTTCCTAGTGGATAGACTGGGAACCACATGGTCATTTACATATTAATTCAGTAGAAGAAGCAATTTACCTGCTAAATTCAAATATCAGTGAGGCAGACAGCATATTTCTCTCATATAAGTGGAAGTTAAACCATACATCTTTGGAGCATAGTAATTTAGTTGGCTATAAAAGAAACATAATAAATGCTCACATTGGGAAAGTTATTATGTGGTGAAAAAGTACAAAGACTATAATATTCTCAACTGAAAGAAAATGTTTAAAAAATTGAAGTTTGTTTGTTTTCAAAGTATACTATTACAGCAATATGAGTTTAGTGTGAATTCTAATTTATCTTAATAATACTTAATAATAATAATAAATCTGGAACAGATATTAGGGGATGAAAGTTGAAAGATCAGAGAAGCAGAGCAGTCAGTCACTAGTTCTTACCTCTATGAAATCCCCAGACCAAAAATGGCAAGATCCTGTTTCCATGAAACCTCAGGCTCAGTGCCATCTCTACAAAACCTCTGACTGAATGCAGAGCTCTTGTCACCTCCTGCCTTATATTCCTCTCTCGTCCCAGCCATGTCTCTTCCCATCTCCTCCTCACTAGTGTTGGGATTAAAGGTGTGACCCACCACTACTTCGTTCTGTTTCTCGTTTAAACTGATTAAATCTCACGTAGACTAGGGTGGCCTTGAACTCTCGAACTCTCAGAGATTCGTCTGCCCTTGTCTCCTGATTGCTGGGAATAAAGGTATCTGCCACCACTGTCTGACCTCTGTGGCTGACCTAGTGTGACTTGCGCTGTACTCTGATCTTCAAGCAAGCTTTACTTGTCAAAATCCAAACAAAATATTACCACGTATGTATATTTTGTATTGTTTCGTAGCTGATAGAAGATCTCAAAATGCCTAGATTAGCCTCAAACACTCCTGCAGTGAGGCTAGTCTTGAACTCCTTATCCTTCTGTTGGCACCTGTCAAGTGCTGGGATTAAAGTGTATACCGCAACCATGGGTTTTCACACAGTTATACTGTGGACTGCACAGTGGCAGACATCTAGGTTTCTGGTCCTCACCATTCCACCCTCACCATGTGAAAGCTAACTCTGCAGTCTGCTGAAAGAACTCTTACTGGTATAAGCCAATTTTCTCTGTATTTCTAAGCCTTACTTGTGATTCCTACATACTTACGGCTTCTGAGTGGAAGGGCCCATATTGATTCCTATATTCAATTCTTTTAATTTCTTTCTCTCTGATAATATAACTTATCTTTATTCTACTTTATTAGTTTGCTGTATACTTTATATTCAAACTTACTATCAAGGATAATCTTACTAGTTTATCATTTTCATCCCTATGAGGGAGAACTCAACAACTGTTAATTCACTGAGGCTAACTTACTTTTGGATAGCATGGCCATTTCTTCTCAAATCAATTGCAGCCTTGGAATTATGTCATATGAACAGAGTTATGAAGCATCACCAAGCCTCATAGGCAACTTAACTTTTTTTTTTTAAATCAATGTTTAGCTGTGTCAGCTCTTTGAGAACAGGGTTCTCAAACAGGTTGCTAACATTAGGCTAAGATTTCTCAACAAGGAACACTTGAAGTGAAAAGCTCTTAACTGAGATTTACATGGAGTCTTTTAGAATATAGAAGGAATAAGTACATATTGAGTAGTGGAAGAGCTGAATATGGCTCTCTAAAATGGCCTTTCATGATTAATTATGAATTACTTCAATTTGTCACTTTTTTCTCCTGAACATGTATATACATATAATAGCGTCATTTCAAACCGTCTACATTTGAACAGTTTCAAAGAAAGAAAGATTTGAACTTCAAAGGACCCAAAGTATGTTAAGAAAATATTATCAATGGAAAATCTGGAATCCTAAAATTGTGGCTTTCTCCAAACCATAGCGGTTGCTTCAGTGCTTGATTTTTCTAATTATTCTTCCTGGTTTCTTTCTGTGAGTATCCTTATTATTTGTTTCAGAGACTGGTTTTATAATTCTGCTCCTCATGCCTAAATCAACCTCTCTCTACTACTGCATCATAATTATTTCTTAGCTGCTTTCAAGTTTTTCTTATCTACCCCTGAAGTAAGAGTTAGGCTTCAGGACCTATGTGGTAGGGTTTAAGATAAACACTGTAAATTAGAATTAGCATATACAAAATTGTGCTTTTAAGCAATATAAAAAATGGATAGCATATTCCCTTTAGCGGAAAATCCACAGTTAACTTGTTTGTAAAAAGTGGGTTGTAAGAAAAAGTGGGAGGTGTAAACAAATATAATTTTTACCATAGCAATATTCTGCTGATGTATAACAAAATACTGTCTATTTTTTTTACTAATTTGTTTATGCTTGGAGTTAGCATATGCCATAAGAAACATTATCATAACTAAACATATGGTTATCTTCTATTGATTAATTATCACTTCCATTAGTGTGCCACACTCCAATTTACTAGGTAACAGAGTAGGGCACACATGGATGTTTAATAATTGTTTTGGGTTTTCAAATGTTTTAGTAAATCAAAATAGGAATGCTTGAGTTTGATTGAAATAGAAACATTTGAATACACAAGTGCTGGAATGAATGTCAATGTCAGAAAGTCTTCGGGAGCCTGTATGCACACTAAGTTTGAATCTTTATAATGGATAGAGGACATACTTAGACTACTTTGAGCATTCAAGCACCACCTTCATCCTTTTCTTCTTGTTTCCTGAATGGTAAGAAACCATTATGTCTTCTGTGTTGCTCAGCATGGAGAATTTGCAAACAACCTGCATCTTCATAGGGGGCCTGAGCTGAGTGACAGCTAAGGGACCAGAAACGCCAAGGCTAGCATGGGAATCTTGGCTTTATGACATTTGTTTCCAGACCAGGCAGCTGATGGACAGCCACTAAGGGAGATGAAGGAGTTAATGCCATGAACATAACTATCTTTTGTGTTAAAGATGTTTCACGATATCCATTGCTTTAGGGGCATAACTTGGACTATTAATTATATTTGTGATATTGCAAAGCATCTGTTTGTCTGGCAAAAAAGAAACAAAGTGCATGCAAATTATTTGGCCTGGAGACACATACACAACACACACACACACGCACACACACACACACACGCACACACACACACTCATACACACACACCACCACACCACACCACATAAAATTTACCTGTCTATGTATCTATCTAATATTTTTTAACCATATCCACTGTGTATTATTTACCTAATGGGATTACTGACACTCTAAGCTCTATAAATAATTCTTAAATGTCTGAAGAAACCTTATCAGAAGCACAGAAACAGTTCTCCCAGTTATATAAAAACTTCAGATTCCTGCCATGGGTAAGGACATAGCTTCCCTTCTTCACCTTGCATGTGACTCATTGAGATTTTGAATATAGGCAGGATTTTATTTTTCTGAGTTAAAGAATCATTTAAGTACCTCAAGCTGTTTGATTAATGTTAAGGATATGCTCACCAGCACAGTAGCATAGATTAAGCATATTTATAAAATCTAGTCAGGAAAAATGTTGGGGTGGGGCTCAAACTGCTCATTCTGACGGCTCTGAGCTGCAAGCATTCCTCTCGTGTAGCTGTTAATATGCTGTTGCACTTCATGGCATTCTATTGGAATGAGATTAGTCAAGGAGGAACCCCCCTCCGCTGTGACATATCCTGGCAGATGTTCACCTGAGTGCTCTCCAGGTGAGAACCGTAACCACCTGCAGCAGGAGGAGGCACAGCCTCGGCTGAGAATCACAACCACTGCTCCTCTCTGAGACCGCTGCTGCTTTTATTAAAACAGAAGTTAAACAAAGCAGGAGCCTATGTCTGATGGGCAGCTGTCCAAATGAAGGAGCCAGTTTTAGATGCAGAATTTTCGGAATGAAGAGGCACATCTGCAACATTGCACCAGTACCCAGATGTTATGCCTCAGCTCCTGTGTTCTTTAACATTTTTATTTATTTATTTAAAGAAATAAATAAAAACTGAGGATCACAATTGTGCTCTAGAACTACAGATAAATAATAGCAGGGAAAGCATGAAATGTAAAATCATCAATGTGGATTGATAGCTGAGTTATTTCTCCCAAATGTAGTCCTGTGGTTTTAGTCCCAATTCGTTATTATTGCGCCAGAACATCTCTAAGCTAAGAACAAATTAACATTATTTGTGGGCATTCCACTTCAAATGTGTCCTCATTCTTACTCAACTGTTATCTAATTGTATCTTGTCAAAGGATTAACACTGTATATGAGAGGGGAGAGGGTGCGAGAGGCACATGCGCATACATAACGTAAGTTGAGCAAGTATTACAGCAAGGTGAACTCAGAGGTACAGAGGTATGCCTCCTCTAAGGTTCTCATGTTCTCCCTGTCAAAACCACACATGCACACACACACACACACACGCACACACACACAAGTACAAACACACCCTTGTCTAACTAGAAAGAGCTCGGAAGAGGAGTAACTTCTGAAAGCAACACTGCCACGAGACAGAGATAAAAACATCTTCTTACACCGTGGCACAAGTGATGAGGCATTGATTGTACAAACTATAGTGATTAAAAAGAGCATCAAGACTCAGTTTCTATCAAGTTGCTTCCAGACCTGAGAGATGTAAAAAGATGTGAGCAATGCTGACAGAAGAGATAAGGCATTATTCAGATGTAGAAATCATGTCATTTCAAGAATCAATTTCATTACAATACCAGAATAAAGGAGTTCCATTGCCTTGCCAATTATAACTGTCCTTTTGTAGTTAGTCGGTACTCAATAGATTCTAATTTACTTGCAAATTAGTCAGCTTGATCATATCGCGCCAGAGCAAGAAATAGAGGAAATGAGAGAATTTTGCTACTCGTGCAGCTTGGAACTGACTGAGCCAAACTCCAAACCTTACAGCTATAACCACTAGACACACTCTCATAGGTCCATCTGAATTAGCATATTGCACAGAATATATCTGCCATTACTCTGTTAAAATTGGTTCTTAAGTACTTAAAGTGGTGGGTGTGGTTTGGGCACCCCAAAGAGAAAGAAACAGCTATATCTTTTCCAAAAGTTTTCACATACACTGCTATTTTTACCTGGCCTGTTGCTTTTACCAAAAGACTCCAATCAAGGCAATTAAGTATGCAGCTCAACATGCATGGCTCTTCACTCTGGTGTCTATCATATTTCTCCCAGTGTGCTAATACGACAATCAGAATCACTTGACTATACTCCCAACATGCTTGGACATTTTTAAATAGTGAAAAGTAACTAGGCCAACCTTCCCCACAGCCTGACAGGACAAAAAAGAATTGACAATCTAGATTATATTGTCTTCAGGATGTACTTGTTTTCTAATTTACCAATTGGTAATGGTAAAATAAAGAAAAAAATGACAATCTTAGTGATCCCTACAAACACTGGACTTTTATAATGCTGCATATTGGAAGATATCAAGTAGGACACTGAAATAATTATTTTGAATATGTATGACTTTTCAATAAGAGGATAAAAGCTCTGTTAGAACAGTAGACCTTGTAAATATATCTGTGATTTTAATGAATCAAATAGCTTAAGGAATGCTTTCTGTTATGGTGATGGAACTGTTAGAAGTAAATGAATTAGAAGTTTTAATAATTTTAATTGAGTTCACCTCAATTAAATAATTGTGAATTATATAATGAACTTTAAAGTGAGATGAGTAGGGGCTTATTGGTTAAGAGTGTTTTTTTGCTCCTTCATAAGGCCTGGGTTCTGTTGCCAGTACTCACATGGCAGCACACAAGAATCTGTATTTCCAGTTGCAGGGAACGCAACACACTCTTCTGGTCTCTGAAAGCACTACATGGATGTGGTGCCCAGAAATGCATGCACTCAAAACACCCATACACATAAAATAAAAATAAATCTGTATTTTTTTCCTAAAGTAAGATATGATTTCCATATTAAAATGAAAACTTTGTCTTTTGGACCTAAAATAGAAATAAAATAAATTTCAAATAAAATATCTCAAATCTAGGAAGAATGTGGTTGACAGAGTATTTTAAGCAAATAAATGATCAACTTGATAACTAACTTGAAGTAACTGGATGTTTACTTCAAATATTGTACCACAGCTCTATTCTCAATAAATCAATTTTTTCTTTACAATCTTTTATACATTTTTAAATGAGAATAAATTTTTGTATGCTTTGATAATGACTTCCCCTCCCCCAACTCCCATTTATTTTTAAAAAGACTGTAAAATTGTAGAATCATATGTTATTAATTATTCATTTTATAATATAGACAATTAATGTGTTGAAAAAAGCTGAGAGAGTTTAAAATATTCTCATCTGATATTGCAGTATCAAGATTTTGACTAGTTTTCAATTTTGCTTTTAATCAGCATTGTAAAAACAAGCCTTCAATAAGGTTCTTTCACTAACAGTATTTTCTATTAATGCTACTTTTATGGGAAGAAAGTAGATGAGAAAGGGGGTGAAGATTGGAGGGGGAAAGGGAAAATGTTTGGTATGAAAAATAAATAAAAAGTGTTATTCAAATGAAAAATAAAATGGAAAAATAAAGGAAGAGAATTACATCTCTCTCTCTCTTCCTTTCTCCTTTTCTTCTTTTCTCCCTCCCTCCTTCCATGTGTATATGTGTGTGTGTGTGTATAAGTGGAGAAGAGTAACCAGAAGTAGTTAAGCCAATCACTAAGTGTGGGAATATGAGGGGGAAGTCCATATTGAAAGATCCTCAGAAATACAGATTTACAAACTTCTTACAATAAATGTCAAGGTTTTATGTACCATCAAAGATTACATATTAAAGCAAATGATAATTCTCAGAAGTTTAAGGATTTGAGGTCATTCATGTATGGTCTCATTTTTGCTTCAAATGCTGTCCACACATACATATTAGAATCCTACAGTCAACACAGCTGAGACCCTCTCTTACTTGACTAATGCAGCACAAAATGTGGTTTTTCTGATCTTAGTTTTTAATCGTGGGAAGTAAAGAGCAAAATTGAAGCAAACAAGAACTGACTCATAATGTTGCCCAGAGTTCAACCTGTTTCTTTTCTTAATGATGTTTGACCATTTGTTATTTTCTTTTCTTCCCAGGATGAAAATGGGAAGATCTCGATTATTTATTTTTCTGAGAAATGGCAAAAGGACACCATGCCCTGTATGACCATAATGTGGCTGGGTGGGAGGTTGGGTGCTTTCTGATAAGACTGAGATAATTATAGAAGCTTAATGAGTTGCTCAGGTTGTAAATGTGGGGGTGCACTCTGCTGACCTTGCTATTTTATTTTGGATTCGTGAATAATGAATAATTTGTTTTAGGGCATTCAAAGGGTTTAAATGTCACAGCAAAGAAGATGACCTTGTCATTTTAAGTGCCTGGTTAGATAGAATAATCATTGTGAAGGCCAATGGGTGCTTTCATTAAATTAAAAGATTTTCAGAATATGTTTGAACTTAATAATGTTTCCGTAATTGTTTTATAAAATATATTAAAGAATTATTACTTTAATAAATGTTAAAGATTAAATTAAAATATATATCACTGTATAAAATGAACACTGTAGTACACTTATCTAAATGTGACTTTTAAGGAATCTTCTCCATTAAAAAGTTCAGTTTTATGATTAAATAAATACTTTAGTTTCAAAGGCATGTCTTTTATTATATTTGGCTCATGTCATTAGACAAGTGTATGTATTATTTAAAAATGATTTACAATCCACTCAGTCTCCTTATTCAAAGTATTTCAAGTCACTTACAATGAAACAAAATTTAAGAAGTAAAATCAAGCTTGTGAAACATTCACAAAGGACAAGAAAAAATCATATTACTAGAGAATTGGAAAACTGGGAAAAATAATGACACCAGAACATTTTTTTAAAGACAGGTGCAGCTAAGAAATTAACAAAAATCTATAGAAGTTTAGGAAAAAAGAGCAATGTTAATAGTGATCAAATTATCAATACTTAAGCTTCTATAGAGGGTACTTTGAGCTTTAATTACACTGATTTTATTGACATATTACACTCTGTTATAATAACATCCTCCCATAATTCAGTTACTAGACCAATATCTTCAGCTAAGCTGGCTTTCATCTATTCTCTTCTATGGAGATTGTATTTAACTGGTATAAAGTACTCAGAGATGGTAGGAGCTGATGCAAACTTCTTCCTGGGATGGCCCATAAAAATGACAGATGAATAAAATAAATAACAGACAACCCATGCTCTTATGGGGCAACCCTGTAGAATATTTCATAGCCAGAGTCCTCTGTGAGAGCAGCCAAGTCTGAACTTTTGCTGATAGGGACATTTTCATCTACTTTTTTTTTCATAGCTCAACATAGTTCATTTTCTTTTTTCCTGAATTTCTTTTGAGAAGGCAAACTTAAAAAATTATTTGCTCAATAATCTTCCTAAGAAGATGCTTTTAAAAATTCAGTAATTTTCAAAGTAATATTCTTTATAAAATTTAGATAGTCATTTTCTTTAGACACCTGACTTATCTTTTAATGAATAAAATAAAATAAATTTGATTCCTAGTTTTGAAAGCTTGAAACCATATACTCCACTGTTTCTATTTCTTCTTTAAGATTACTTTGATTCTTGTTTTATTTTTCAAATTAACATATAAGAAGTGAAATACCTTCATTGCACTTTGAAAAAAGTGTTTCAATAGATTCTTCTTACTCCTCATCCCCCTGCTACTAGAGATTCCCTTTTTAACACCAGCTTCTTCACCTTATTTCCTCTTTCATAATTTTTGTGTCATTTTTCTACACCTTCTCCAACTTCATCACCTATTTTACTCTCTCTCAGTCTACTGTTAGTGTTTAGGACTTGTCCATATTACACATATACATTTATATTCACAAGCATATATGAATACACACATATGGTACAAATATATGCATATGTATCTATCTATTCATATACTCTATAAATGTGTACACACACAAACAGACATTACAAGATCTACATAAAACAGAGAACATGATTTTTTTTTGCCTTTTTAAGTTGGTATCACCTTGCTCAATATTGTACTTTATATATCCATCCATCTTTCTGTGAATTTCATAGTTTTCCTTTTCTTTATATTTGTTTCCATTATGCATGTATAATACATTTTTATTATTCAATTATCCGATGATGGAATTCTAATCTACTTCCATTACTTTGTTAATGCACATATCTCTGTGATAGAACATACGTTTTAAATAAACTTTAGGTTTTAAATTAAATTCTTTATTCCATTTTTTGTTGGTTTTTGTCCAGGGTTAAAGATATGGGCCTTAATTTCATCTTTCTGGATATCAAGTTCTACCAGTGCCATGTGTTGATTATGCTTTCTTTTCCTCCCACTTCATGTTTTTGGCAGCTTTGTCAAAAATTAGGTGAACATTGGTTTCCTTAGTTAATGCATGTTTGTTTGAATCTTTTATACAATTATTCTTTTAAAAATTAAAACTTTGAATTATTTTTTTCAACTATTTATATTTTTCCTCTTGAGTAATAGACTTTGAGAGGGTTTTCATGGCTTATGGTTAGGAGATGTGCGTTTTTCTGTGTGGTTTTTAGTGCATTTGTTAGAATGGATTTGACTTTTGGTTAATCGTTCTCTTTTTTTCTGCTCTATTTGTTGTTTCTTTCTCAGTCTTATTAGAGGAACATCTGCATGAAGTTCAGCTGTAGAGTCTGGTGAATCTTGGTGTTGATTCCAAGGTGAAGTTCATGAGAAGTTCTGGTTTTGGGTTAGCAAGAGCAGGAACATGGTCATCAGGAAAAATGAATGCAGCCAAAACCCTGTTAGCACATGACCTCTTGGGAGCTGGGGTTTAAACACTATATATTCCTGATGAACTCTGAGACCACTGGAGTATCACTTTAATATTTTCTGATAGTTTTGTTTTGTTCCATCTAGACTTTGGCTTGTAGGTCTCAGGTCCATGAGTCAGAAACAAACATAAAAAAAAAAAAACAATGAAGATAAGAAAGCATCGGTCAGGTGGAAAGTGTGAATGCTGAACAGGAAACATGTTCAGAAAGAGCTACAATCCTGAGATTAGAGCAAGAAATCAAATCTTGAGACCATAATTTTCAAAATGTATGTAATCTCTGTTATGCTTACATCTTGCCTGGGAAAATGAAATCACCATAATGTCTACTTGCTTGTAGCTTGTATTGTATTAAGAATTAAAGATGACATATTTAGGGCCTGGTAAGACAGGCTTTGTTGGTTAAGTATTTGCTGTACCAACAAAAGAACATGAGCTCAGATTTCCAGATCACATGTAAAACTAGGCATGCCGATGAAAACCTGTAATTCCACCACAGAGCAAGAGCAGATAGGACGATGCTGGGGTGCTGATGACCATTCAGTCTTTCCTAAACCGTGGCTGTAGGTTAAGTGAGAGACACTGTCTCAAACATGGTATAAATAAATTGAAGAAGACACTGGTCATCAGTCTTTAGTCTCTACATACTACATGTATCTATAGACCACCACACATTCACATGCATACCTATACAAAACTATCTTTACACACATCATACACATAAAAATCAATTTAAGGTGATATATTTTCAATATTTCAGAATGGATCCCAAATGGCTAGTTAAAGGTTCAAGAGCTTCATCAAACATCCCTTATTTATGTGTGCATAACTTGTGTTACAACATATAGGGGCTAGTGTAGCACAGAAAGTGCTTCTGAGATGAAACTCATCAGTAAGAAATGTTATTTTAAAGGAGGAGAAGAAAAGGTGTTAAAATGAGGGAAGTGAAAAGGAAGGAAGGCAGAGGGAGGTCTTGTGAAGCACATATGCATTTGGTTTTTATTCTTCTTTCCTAGTGTGTAGCACTACAAACCACTGTATTCTCTTGAAAACAAAATGTCTGTTCTGATAGTGAGGCTGTGACTGCAGAGACCGGAGCATCCTTAGAAGATTGTGATGCTCAGTTAGAGAAGGGATCATGACTAAAGGCAAAGTTGATTCCTAATAACCAATGATTCACTTGACTATAGTCATGCAATTTAAACTTTCAAATAAATATTTTGAAAAAGATAATTACAAAGCCTATGCTTGTTGTCTTGTTGCTTCATGAAGAAATGTGCCTGGGCTGGCAGAATGGCAAACCCTAAATCCTCCAGGGTTAAACTGCCATGGAGTTTAACTGCCTTCTATACCTGGATCTATGTATCTGTTCATCTGTGACTTTATCTGTTATATTATTTAAAGTGTATTATATAATAAATGATAAGTATATGTATCTACTAGAGTATTGGGTAATATTTCCCAATTAGTTGGACTCCAAGAATAAGTTGTGGGAATCCTAGTTTACAACAAGTTTAGTACATCTGGATTTGATGTTGAAGATAGTGAAGGTGGGTTTTATGGTTGGATCTGAGGGTATTTCCATGTAGAGAGTAGAAGGAGTAAATTGAATCAGAGAGCACACAGCTGGTATCCATAATAGAATTAACCACTAGCTTGGTGTTTAGGAAAATGTATACATAGACATAAACACTTATTTAGTCATGAATTCATTCTGTGTTCTTGCATGAAAAAGTAGAATTGAAGGAAAGTCAGAAACAGAATCTGAGCACTTTAAAATGGCTTTAAGTTCAAGCTATAGCAGTTATTAGAGCAAAGGTTGTGCACAGCTTCCCCCATGACTTAAAGAGAGCTCCATGAGAATAATGGGTCCATCATTTCCTAAAACCCATCTCTTGATGTGCTTTGCACAGTGGAAAGAGGAGTGACAGCGATAGCACCAATTGTCCTGATCTTACACTGACGTCATTGTGTCTCTTCAAGGGAACTGTTTCAAACTCCAACCTCCTAAAGAGTCACATCTATTTTGACAACACATCAGGACTTCCCATGACTCTGACCATGACCCAAATGTACAACCACAATGTTTGCTGAATGTATAACTCAAGCAAATTTTACCAGGTTCCCCTGACCTACACTTGAAAATGATGGGTTTTATGTTTTCAAATGCTTTACTCCTGAACTTTAGTTCTGAGAGTTATTATTTGGTGTTCTATGTATGGTTATCTGAGACTATTACAGAATGCCATAAAGGAATATTTAGAAAAAAGATCAGACTTTATATTTCAATACAAGCAAGCAAGTTAGTGTGTTTTAGGAATGGGGAAAAGGTCCACATGAAAGAAAAATTGAAGGTTTATTTGTCACACTTACAATTTAATTTTAAAATCACATACAGTCAGCAGCATTTAGAATAATAAAGGAGACTAGAGCCCATTCTCCATTGTGTCAGAGAGTTTTGAGAGCTGACATATTGTTTCCAAGGAGGAGAATTTTACCTCCTTGTTTTCCTTCAATATAAAGTATAGGAATGTTCTTGGAAAGTAAAACTTACAGAAAATAAAATGAGGATATCTTGGAACCCTTGACAGCTATAGGAGGGTGAGACAGTCCTCCCTTAGGCAGTCTGATAGTTTCCTTCCCTAAGGCTAGAGACTTGTCAGTTAACGCCATGTGTTATTGCTCTTCCTTCCCTCACTGTTTCTAAGGGTCCATTTGCTAATCTGGCATGATGATGATACGTAAGGTTTTGTGATATTGTGGTGATGCTTTGTCACAGGCACATAGTGCTGCATGTTAAAATCTTCACTCCAGAAAAGAGGGCCAGAAATCCACATACACTGCAAACCTCTGAGGGACAAGACAGGGTTCTCAGTCAAATGACAAACTAGACCCTAAAATGAAGGTCTGAGCAATCTGTGAGCTTATTCCAGCAGGTGGGTACTAAATGCTTAAGACACAGCAGAGGGTAGCCCTCTCTGTGGAAGGGAAAGTTGGAAAAGATGTTACGAAGTTAGGTGTGTAGGTAGGAGGGGAGGATCTAGAGAAGGTGAGGAAGGAAAAGAATGTAATAAAATATACTGTTTACTTTTCATAAGAAAAAACGATTTGTGGAACTCTAAATTGCATAGATTTTTACATTCAGTAATTTGAATTAACACCTAAAACTACTGGTGAAGCAACTGGCATTCCTGAGAACACTGCTCAATCTTCAAACTCAGAAAATTCACAAAATCATGAGGACAGCTATCCACTCATGTATTTTTTTTGTTCCATACTGACCAAATTCTCCAACATTAGATTCAACACTTAAGTCCACTGACAACAATCTCTAAAAATAGTTTTGAAATATTAATTTTTGGTAAAGGAAATAAAGACTTTTTTCCTTTTTTTCATTGTTATTCCAATTTTACTGTAATAGTGATTTTAGCACATATAATATCTTTTTTTTACATTGTTTTATTTTTTCCATTCAAAAACATAATTAAAGAAATAACATTTTTTCCTTTCTTTCCCTTCTCCTAGTCCCCTCCCGCTACCCCCCCACCCCTCCTCCCTTTCCCTTCTTCCTTGAAAGAGGGCATGGTGCCCTGCCTTGTTGGAAGTCCAAGGCCCACCCCCCTCCCTCCCGGCCTTGGGAGGAGTGCATTCAAAAAGACTCGATTCCCAAAACGATAATACATGCATAAGAGATAGGTCCTGGTGTCATTGTTGTTGGGTTCTCCATCCGCCAACTTTCGCTGCCACATTCAGAGAGTCTGGTTTGATCATATTCAGTCCCAGTCCAGCTGGATTGGTGCGCTCCTATTAGTTCAGGCACACTGTCTCAGTAGGTGGACCAGCCCCTCACGGTCCTAACTTCCTTTCTTATCTTCTCCCACCTTCTGCTCTTCAACTGCACCTTGGGGGCTCAATCCATTGCTCTGATGTGAATGTGGGTCTCTGTCTCTATCTCCATCTGAATTTTGCATGCAAATGGATGGAAATAGAAAACGCTATCCTGAGTGAGGTAACCCAAACCCAGAGAGATGATTATGGTATGTACTCACTCATTAATGGACCCTAGCTATAAAATAAAGGACACTAAGCTTATAGCTCACAAGCCCAGAGAAGCCGAATAGCAAGGTGAACCCAAAGAAAGCATATACAGATCCTGCT
>PVIU01015591.1:0-47791 GCA_004026605.1 Ondatra zibethicus
TGAAAGAGGGCATGGTGCCCTGCCCTGTTGGAAGTCCAAGGCCCACCCCCATCCCTCCCGGCCTAGGAAGGAGTGCATTCAAAAAGACTCCAGATCTTAAGGAGGCATTTTCTCAGTTGATGCTCCCTCCTCTCCAATGGCTGAAGCTTGGATCAAGTTGATAAAATACTGGCCAGCATATACTCTGGCCAAGTAAATGTCTCCTAGCCATGCTGTAAGAATCACTTTCTTTGTTTCTGAGAAACAAATTTTGAATGACTTTTAGTAGGTTGCAATTGTTATTTATTTTGAAATCTATTTTGTATTAGTTAATAAAGAACAAAATTCAGAAATCTTATACAGTGTGGAAAAAACTTGAAGACATTATGTTTAGTGAAATAAGTCTGACCCCAAAGGACCAACAGTGATTCCACTCACATAGAGTACCTCACAAGTATAGATTCATAGCAAGGGCACAGTCAATGTGACAAGGGGACAGGTGGAGGGGAATGATAAGTTATTGTGTAATGAGTACAGAAAAACTGTAGGATTGGGGAAGGGTCCACAACAGTATGAGCATATATCCACACTATTGGGCAGAGCAGGTAGAGATGGTGTAAATGGAAAAATACACTGTCTTCCTACATAGTCTAGACTGACTTCAAACTCATGATCCTCTGTCTCCTAGTCCCACATACTGGCATTAACAACACATGCTACCATGTCTGGCTTGCTATGTTTATCTTACTACAATTTTTGCATTTATATTTGCTTAATTGTTTTATGTTCTTATAATTTTAAAGCAATAAGGATTTTAAACAAAAACATTATTTTGCACCATTAAAACCTAACTACTCCTTATAGTAGAAGTGATTTATAAGGTAGAAGAAGAGTCATGGTTGTTTCAAAGATAGAAAGAACTGATGGAGTCAGGGTCATTCTCATCTGGACACAATGAGTTTGGATATTTGTTGTACGAGGAGGCTGCTTGTGCATTTTCTGGCTGCCCAGATTCCCGAAATAATCACTCAGAAACCATATTATTTGTAATACTGTTTGGCTAATGGCTTAAGCATATTTCTGGCTAATTCTTATATCCTAAACTAATCCATCTCCATTAATCTGTGTATTGCCATGTGGCTGTGGCTTACTGGGTAAAGTTCCATCCAGGGTCTGTCTCTGGCGGGACTACATGGCTTCTGCTGACTCTGCCTTCTTTTTCCCAGAATTCAATTTAGTTTTCCCTATATACGTATATTCTGCCCTGCTTTGCTATAGACTCAAAGCAGTTTCTTTATTAACCAATGGTAGTCATAGCATACAGAGGGGAATCCCACATAGCATACAGGGAGAATCCCTCCCCTTTTCTGTTTAAATAAAAAAGAAAGGATTTTAACTTTAACACAGAAAAATTATATATAACAAACAGTTGTCAAGCAAGAATTACAGTTATAATATTTATATCTACTTTATCTTTTATCATAACTAATGAAAACCATAATTATAACTATATTTTCTTCAACTCCATCAAAGACCCCAGAAGGATATAATATTACCCAAGCAAACAGGAGGTGCATTGTAAACAACTTCCAAAACTCTAGAATTGACAGAGACATCTCACCTTCTGGACAGTCACCCAAAGTTCTTTTGTAAAGTTGGGGCATCCAGTCTTCAGCCTATATTATCCAGCATAGGCCCATAGTATCCAGCAGACTTTTCCATGAAGCAGGAAATTTCAAAGACAGTTCTGCCTATATTGGCAGTTTGCCAGTCACTTTCTTCTGTGTCCTGCAGAATGTCTGATAGACGCTTTCATGAAGCAGGAACCCTGAAGGATCGTCTCACCTTTAGGCAAGTTCAGCAGTCATTTCTCTGTGGGTCCTGCTTGTCCAGTTCATACAGCATAGCATCAAGCAGTCCAGACAAGAGCAGTTTCTTGCCCAAATGGCTAGCAAACTCCATAAGGAGCCTCTTCAATGCCCATCTTTCTCTTGAAGTAATTGGTGCTGACAGGAGCATATGTGTCTCATTGTCATGAACAGTCCTAAGTTATTAAAACATTTTTAAATGCTGTATTTTGTACCTCTGTACATCTAGAAAATCTAACTAATAAGACTACAAGCTTGACTATTATAGATGACTATCTATTAACCTTTATTTCTTAATTATACATTACATTTTTAAATGAGCTGTACAAACACAACACCTTAATCAAGATCAGAAATCCATATAACAAAATTGACCTTAAATTTGTATCAATAAACCAAAATTCATACCAATGCAAATCTCTATAGCATATCCCCCTTTAAATGTAAACAAACATTTATAAACAATCATTTAGAGAATGATTTTAGTTCTCTCCAAACTTCTTCCTGCTTTTTGTTGGGTGAAATAATTTTTGGGGTTGTTCATGGTGACCTTTTTGGGGCTCTTGGTCCATCAAACCACATTAGCCTGGAATGAATCCACAGGTTCTCATCCTCCGTGGAAACAAAAGAAGAACCTCTTTTCCAAAGCAACAAATCCTTAGACCCAAATTCTGAGATCAAGATACCTCTAAAATATATATGTTGGTTTAGCTTAGCAGCCCATACAATGAAATGTCTCTGTGTACTTAGCTCCTTCACAGTCAAACAATTCAAAGAAAACACAATAATATACATAATTCAGACTCTCAGTGTATATTCCATCTTTACGTGGCTAATTTTCTTACTCTATTACTTTTTCTACAAGTTTAATATTTATTTTGCTATCTTTACTCCTTTAACCTATGACTGTCTGTACTTTTCATATTGCATTTAATGTTTCTTTACCCTTTTTCTTCTCTCCCCCAAGCCTATGTACATTTTTAAAACACACTGTGTCTTGTTTAGAGGTCTTTTATGTCTGAATCTGTCCTTTTGTGTATCTGTAATTATGTTCTGACAAGAAGTGTCTTTTTTGTTGCTAAGCAGGCATGGCTAGGGCCAACATGGCAGTGCCTGCTTGCTCTGCCCAGTCAGACATGGCGGAGCTGTTCGCTGCCTCTGAGAGCCATGTACATCACCCCATTTTTAGACACACAACGGGTCTATGTTGCCATTAAGCAAGTTATAGCACTCTGCTCACAGTACCCATTTAAATGCTCTGTAGCCAGATCTCCTGAAAGAGTCAGAGCTGTTCAGCCCAGAAAGGCACTGTTTCAAAACCGTGCATTTTTTTTTCTTAAAGGAATCATGCCTCTGCTTGCTTCTAGCAAACAGAGCCCACCTGAGAAGATGCCACTACTAAACCATGCTTAACTCTGTTTTTTTTTTTTTTGGATTCCTTTTAAAGCTTTCTCAGGTTTTACATAGATATAGTCGACCACATTGGCATGCCAATTTGTTGTAGGAGGCTGCTTGTTTGTTCCCAGCTGCTTGGACCCAAAATAACCACATAGAAACTGTATTAATTAAGTCACTGCTTGGTCTATTAGCTCTACCTTCATATTGGCTAGCTCTTCCATATTAATATAACCAATTTTCATTATTTTATATTTCACCACAAGGCTCGTGGCCTATCAGCAAGGTTCCACCTGGCAATTCGTGTCTTTCCCCTCTAGCAGCTCTGTGGCTTCTCATTCAAGACAACTGTGATCAGGAAAGACACTTGTACCCTAGCCTGGGCACTTGGGCTCATTTTTTTTTGTTATTCAAGACAGGGTTTCTCTGTATCTTTGGAGCCTGTCCTGGAACTAGCTCTTGTAGACCAGGCTGGCCTCAAACTCACAGAGATCTTCCTGCTTCTGCATCTTGAGTGCTGGAATTAAAGGTGTGCAATACCACTGCCCAGTTTCCTATTGGTTACATGGTTAAAGATGGCCAATAGACAAGCTAAGTGAAATAGAGGAGGTTTGCAGCTTGGGCAGAGTCCAGCTTCAGGTTAGGGGTAGTAATGGGAGTGCTCAGTATGGGAAGATGGCAGAGAAAGAGGACCCAGGGGCTGGCTTTGAGCTAGCAATCATGCATGGTCAGGGCAGAAAGGGAAGCCAGGAAGGGAGGAGAGTGTGTGGTCTGAGACACCTAAATGAAGAGAGACAGGAAAGAGGAATGGATCTTCTGGGTGAGACGGCCTTGGACTTGACTATGATGAGGGTCTTGTGAGCCTTGTCATGAGAAGTGCCACAGAAAATGGAGGTAGGACCAAGGGGGACTCCTGCCATGTCTTTACCATGAGAAACAATTCCAAAACAAAGAAGGTGGATAGATGGTGTCTTAGCCAGGGTTTCTATGGCTGTGAAAGGACACCATGGCATGGTAACTCTTGTTTTAAACATGTTACTTATTCTCTCTGTGTTTCACATCATGGCATCTTGATCCCATTCATCTCCCTGTCCCTTCATATCTGCCCTCTGCCCTTGCAACCTTCTCCCAAAATAAAATAAAATTTAAGAGAAAACACACACACACACACACACACACACACACACACACAGAGAGAGAGAGAGAGAAAGAGAGAGAGAGAGAGAGAAAGAGAGAGAGAGGTAGGAAAGAAGTAGTTACAAAAGAAAGAAAAATCTTGTCATGGAAGCTGCAGGGTGACACAGTGAGTCACATAGTATATCCTTCTGCCCATTTATCTTTACTTGCAAATGTTCATTACACAGAGCCATTGGTCAGCTCTTCCCTGTCCTCACCACCAGGTGAGCTCTCCAGCATTGCCCTGCCTATTTCACCCTATGCAGCAATGAGCAAGGGGCTGGGCCAGTTCTCCTGCTTTCATGTCCTCAGGGTTGGTGCCCTCATACCTACACCATCAGGGCCAGCTCTACGGTGTTGCCCAGGCAAGATGCAGGGGTTGCTGTCCTGAGTGCTGCATTTGGTGGGGGAGCAGGGACAGCTCTTCTGCTTAAGAGAGGCCTCAGGGCCAGCTATTCCAACTGCCACGGGCAGTGAGGGCAAGATGGGGGAGGGTGTCTTGCTCCTGCCACCCACACCATAGGGCAGATGAGGGGTGGGACCAGATCTCCCAAGCTCACACACAGTGCTGTCAACAGGATCAACTCTACTGTGCTGCTCAGGCAAGGTACAGGGCCTGCTGGTAAGGGGGAGGGACAGCTCCCTCACCTGCTGCAGGTGGCAGGGACATTGTGGGGAGGGCATCGTTCCCTAGCTCTCATCACATGTCAGACGAGGGGAACATGGCCAGCTATCCCACTCTCACTCCCTCAGGGCCGGGTCACCTGCACCCCTTCCCTGCCAACAGGGTCAGCTCTACTGTGTTGCCTGGGTGAGGAGCAGGGCCCACTTTCTTGAATGCTGCAGCTGGTAAGGGGGGGGCTAGCTCCTTCATCTGTTGGAAGTGGCAAGGGGCAAGAGGGGCATCTCTCCCTTGCTCCTGCTGCACGGCAACTCTTATAGAGAAAAAAACATTTAATTGGGATGGCTTACATTTTCAGAGGTTTAGTCCATTATCATCATGGTGGGATATAGCAGTGTGTAGGCAGACATGGTGCTGGAGGAGGAGCTAAGTGTCCTACATCTTGACTTGCAAATAACAGGAAGTGGTTTATTTAACTGGGCATGGCTGAGCAGAGTGACACACTTTCTCCAACAAGACCACACCTCCCATTAGTGCCACTCCCTTTGGGGCCCATTTTCTCTCAAACCACCACATTCTACTCCCTGGCCCCCAAAGGCATGTAGCTATATCATAATGCAAAAATGTATTCAGTCCAACTTCAAAAGTCTCCATAGTCTATAAGTGTCAAATTTATTTGAAAGTCTAAAGTTCCAAGTCTCTTATGAGATTCATGCAATCTCTTACCTGTAATCCCCTTTAAAATTAAAATAAAAAGCAGATCACACATTTTCAATATATAATGGCATATAATATACATTACCATTCCAAAATGTAGGGAAGGGAGCATAGTGAGAAAATACTAGACCAAACCAGTTGGGCAAACTCCAAACTCTGCATCTCCATGTCTGATGTCAAAACACTCTTCAGATCTCCAATTCCTTTTTGCTTTGTTAACTGTAGCACACTTCTCTCAGGGCTGGTTCCACTCTCTGTCACAGGTGTCCCACAGTTCTGGTATCTCCAACATCTTGGGGTCTCCAAGGCAACCCAGACTTCACCTTCACAGCTTCACACAATGGCCTCTCTAGGCCTCCATTCAGGGACACCGGCTGACACATGCCTGGCTTCAGCGGCTTTCCTCAGTTGTGGAGGAATATTCTGTAACATCTTTCTTCTGTCCTTGACTCTAAAGCCAGAACCACATGGTCAGTGCTGCCAAGTTCTACTGCTTGCTGTGGCTGGAACATGGCCCCTTGTTAACTACATCTTCACCAGCTTTCTGTTTTCCTTGGTCTCCTTCATTGCCTAAGCTTGGCTGTCTAGAACTTTTTCTGTAGACCAGGCTGGCCTCAAACTCAGAGATCTGCCAGCCACCACCTTCTGAGTGCTGGGATTAAAGACCTGTACCACCACACCTGGCTCTGAGTTTTGCTTTAATTCCTTTTTACAAGTTGGAAACTTAGCTGGGTGGGATCTTGTCCTGAGGTCACCACTTCCTTTATTCCATTTCTTAATCTGTTTATTTTCCTTGACCACAGGGTTTAGCTCTATTCCACTTCCTGGTACCCATTTTTCAATCTGTACATTTTGTATTTTATTTGCTCAGTTCGCTCCTTTTCTTTATAAATCTTCATCAGAGTTAACACTAATAACCACACAACAGAGTCAATACTAGGTTGTTTGGAGATTTCCTTTGCCAATGAAATTAATCCAAAAATTCTTCACTTTAGCCTCAGGCAGACTTTTTGGACAAGGGCAAAAAGCAGACACATTCTTCACCAAAATATCACAAAACTGGTCTCTAGGCCACATACTAATATTTTTCTTCTCTGTAGCCTCTTGAGTCAGGCCCCACAGTTCAAATCACCCTCAGCATCACAGTCTTCCATGCTCCTACTAGTGTGGCCCATTTAAGCAGCACTAAAAGTGTTCAATTGCTTTTCTAATCCAAAGTTCCAAGGTCCATATTCCTTCAAGCAAGGTGGTCACAACAATACTCCAGTTCCTGGTACCAATTTCCATCTTAGGGTTTCTATTGCTGTGAAGAGACACCATGACCACAGCATTTCTTATAAAGGGAAAACATTTAATTGGGGCGGCTTACAGTTTCAGAGGTTTAGTTTCATTATCATCATGGTGCGACATGGTGTCATGCAGGCAGATAAGGAGAAATAGCTAAGTGTCCTATATCTTGGCTTGCAGGCAAAAAGAAGTGGTCTGTCTCACTGGGTGTGGCTTGAGAATATATGAGACCTCAAAGCCTACATCCACAGTGATGCACTTCCTCCAACAAGACCACACCTCTCCGCTGAGGCCACACCTCCCATTAGTGCCGCTCCCTTTGGGGGCCATTTTCTTTCAAGCCACCTGAAGGCCTCATGACAGAAACTGAAAGCATTGGAATCCCCACAGGGTAGTGTGATTGGGTCCTGGTTTGGCTTAGATGACCAGAAACTGGTATGGAAGAGACTCAGACACTGTAAAAAGACACATGAGTGTGTAGCACGAATTCTAAATTGGTCTTAATAAATAAAACCCAGAGTCAGATATTAGGAGGTGAAAGCTGAAGGATCAGAGTAGCAGTGCAGCCAGTCACCAGAGAGAGCTTTCACCTTTCCCGAATGCTCAGACTGAAGGGGTGATCCTATCTCTACTAATCCTCAGACTGCATGCTTAGACTGCCTTGAGCTCCTGGCTCCTCCTGCCTTTTATTCCTCTCTCTGCCCAGCCATATCACTCCTATATTCAACTCCCTAGTGCTGGGATTAAAGGCGTGAGATCCCAAGTGCTGGGATCACTTTTGTGTGAGCCCTGTTTCTCTTTTAAAAAGACTGGATCAATTTTGTGTAGCCCAGGGTAACCGTGAACTAACAGAGATCCATCTGCTTCTGTTTCCCGAGTCCTGGGATTAAAGGTGTGTGCCACCACTGCTTGGCCTCTAGTGGCTTAGTTCTACACTGTGATTTTCAGGCAAGCTTTATTTGTTAAAACAAACAAAATACATGCACATATGCACATGAGCATGTACACACACACACACACACACACACACACACACAGAACTTCCTGTTTCCACCTTACCACCAGTGAAGATACACCACCAGGAATTTTTTTGAGAATCTTCTGGGCCTGGTGTTGCTATCAGCACTGAAAAATTCAGAGATGGAAGTGGCAGATGGATAGTAAGACTTAGTAAGACTTGTGGGATACTTACTATCCATCTACTTTCTGCCAAGGACATAGTTCATTTACTGTGGCCATGTGCCTGTCTTGCCCAACAGGTTCCTATTTCAGACCATCCCACGGGGCACAGGCCCCAGGTGCTGGCCCCATGGGTTTTCGTCTGAGCCCCAGTCATCGTTGGTCTTTGGTGGTGGCACCCAGCTCACAGTCCTAGGTAAGAGGCTCTCATAATCCAACTGTCTCAGAAAAGTCTGTTTTCCCTCTAGGGAGTTCTTCCCATCTGCCTTCCCTAGCCTTACAGCCTGACGTGTACTGTTTCCTGTGGGTGAGGGAAGGCAGCAGTCTTAGGGTAAACTACAGGGAGGACTCCAATAGCTTCATCTACTTCTCTGAGGCAGATGCCCAACAGGGCTCAAAGGCTCGATTTTTAGGCCTTAAAGACCACTAGACCCCAGCATCTGAACTGAGGCCCAGATGCATATCCAAACTGAGAAGGCCACATAGTAGGGCCACCTATATGGTTGGTGCCATGAACCCAGCCTTTAGAGCTAAGGTCATTCCAGGTGGAAAACTGCAGAGGCCAGGAGAGAGATCTGGTTCAGTCTAGGCTGCAGGTCTCTAATTTTTGGCTGGCCCAGGAGGTCACAGGGACACACAAAGGCTCAGGGTGACAAGGTAACTAGAACCTGGTCCTCCCGGGATGCTTACTAGGAAAAAGAATGTAGACTGTCAATTGCTCCTAGGCTTTCTCAGGCTTGGGGCCTGGTCGCTAACTTGGCGAGGTGTCTCACTTGTCCTTCTTCAGATATCCTTAGACATAGATGAGGAATGAGGGAGCAAATGATGCCAAATGAAATCAGGAGTCACAGAGACTTCTGGGGTGCTCAGGGGGTTGCTATCATCATAGTCTGGGAGATGGAGCCCCAGGAACACAGCCAATGCAGGGTCCTGTGATTAGGTAACCACTGTGCACAAAGTGTCAGATCCTTGGAGAAGTTCCTAGGGTTTTTCTGGATGGAATCTAATCCTTGGTGACATAACTGAATGGAGTCTGGAGCCCAGGCCCCAGAGCTCTTAGACAGCAGGCATACCTCAAGATCTACTCCCCAGGACCAAGCTCCCAGAATAAAGTAGTATTCCAGTTCATAGGGGAGGCTCTGAGCATTGGAGAAGTAACAGAGGTGGCGGGGCTGAATCAGAGCAGATGGATGGACAGGAGGTCAGCATCAGGTCCCAATTCAGACTTTAGCTACTGGGAGACAGGAGTAGAGTCAGTGTTGGGCATAGTGGGGAAACTGAGATTGCAAGGTCATGCCACCTAATAAGGTGCCAGGCTGTCTGCTCTCTAGGGGACTTGAGTGGACAGAGAAGAAGAAGGAAGCAGGGTCCCAGGATGGAACTCTGACGGTATCATAAATGGTCACAGAGCTCCTGTCAGGAGAAGGGTGCTTCCCTGTCACTTGGGCTCTCCTGGGACATCTCTCATCCCCTTCTCTATCTGCACAGGTCAACCCAAGTCTGACCCCTTGGTCACGCTGTTCCTGCCTTCCCTGAAGGATCTCCAGGCCAGCAAGGCCACACTGGTGTGTCTGGTGAGCGAATTCTACCCAGGCACTTTGACGGTGAACTGGAAAGTGGATGGAATCCCTGTCACGCAGGGTATAGAGACAACACAGCCTTCCAAGCAGACTAATAGCAAGTACATGGCCAGCAGCTACCTGACACTGACCTCGGACCAGTGGACACCTCACAGCAGATACAGCTGCCAGGTCACTCATGAAGGGAACACTGTGGAGAAGAGCGTGTCACCTGTTCAATGTTTTTAGACCATTATCCTCCCTGAAGCATCAGGGGCCTGGATCTGAAATGCTGGAATAAAGGTCTATTTTGCCCCTCCCCACTCTCCTGTACCCAATACTCAATAAATATCTTGTCACCCACAGAGAGTCTTCTTCGTCTCATTGTTCCCATGTCATATTTCACTTGCATGCCCAGGAACTTCAGAGTTGGGGAGTTCTGGAGCCCAGCGGGAAACTCACTCAGCGAGAGCCCACAACCTGCACATTATCTGGGAAACAGTGTTATTGATAAAGTCCCTTCCTGGGGAGACATAAGCAACATCTCCCCTCCTTCTAAGGTCCCAATGATAAAAAAAGGCATGATTCCACCAAAGTTCACCCTGGGGAACCAAAGAGTTTCTTTGCTCCCTTACAGAGCCTAGGTGAGGGGTTACTTACAGGGGTGTTACAGACTGCACCTGAAAAACCTTTCCCAGAAGGGACGAGGGCTTTTCCATAGTCCTCACCAATTAAGGCAGAGTTGTCTTCAACAGGCTGTGGGGAAGAGTGTGATACCCAGGTGATAGTCTCATGCCCTCTCCACCCCTCCATTTGGGGGTGTAAACCATTAACAAGCCCAACTGGATGATTTTTGCAGGTCTGCGGCTGAATGCCCCAAGATGGTGGTTGCTTGTGTTGGAGAACAGGCACTCATTAGTGTGGTTTTCAGGATTTTGGTCCATGTGCCCTCCCCTGTGTTTTCTTTCTCTTTCCAGTGTAGCCCTTTCCTGCTCCTGCCTTCCTCCAGGATGGAACTAGGACCTCCTGGCCAGACCACTGAAGAGGCAGGATGTGACCTGCCCCGCTGAGAAAGGTACTGAGCCATGTGGCTAACATAGATAAGGATAATGGGTTAATATAAACTACAAGAGCTAATAAGAAGCCTGAGCTAATGGGCCAATCAGTTTAAAATTAATGCAGACTCTTTGTGTGATTTTCTTTGGGACCTAAAGACTGTGGGACCTCGTGGGAGGCCAGAAACTAACCAGGCCCTCATTTTACAAAATGGCACCCAACATGGGCCAACGAGGGCCAGCTTGCTCTTTGGGGTTTCTGTCCTGCCCAGTTCCCACAATTGTTATGCCCCAAAGAAAATTACACAGAGGTCTCCATAAGATTATAAACTAATTGGCCCATTATCTCAGGCTTTGTATTAGTTCTTACGACGTATATTAATCCATTATCCTTATCTATGTTAGCCATATGGCTCAGTACATTTTTCAGCGGGGCAGGTCACATCCTGCTTCTTCGATGGTCTGGGCAGGAGAGAGGAAAGAGCTTCCTTCTTTCCAGAATTCTCCTGCTCTTATTGCCCCACCTCTACTTCCTGTCTGGTTTTCCTGCCTATACTTTCTGCCTGGCCAATCAGCATTTATTTAAAAATGATTGACAGAATACAGACAATTCTCCTCCACCATCCCAGTGCCATTATCAATGGCTTCTTAGTCAGCCCCCATTGTCAGACACATTCAGACAGTCCAGTTTGATCACATGCTCTTTCAGTCCCAGTCTAGCTGGATTTGGTAGCTCCCATTAGATCAGGCAACTGTCTCAGTGGGTGGACCAACCCCTTGTGGTCCTGACTTCCTTGCTCATCTTCTCCCTCCTTCTGCTCTTCAACTGGACCTTGGGAGCTCAGTCCAGTGCTCCAATGTGGGTCTCTGTCTCTATTTCCATCCATCGCCGGACAAAGGTTCTATGGTGATATTCAAGATAGTCATCAGTGTGACTATGGGACAAGGCCAGTTCAGGTACCCTCTCCTCTGCTGCTCAAGGACCTAGCTGGGAACATCCCCATGGACACCTAGGATCCCCTCTAGAGCCAAGTCTCTTGCCAACCTTAAAATGGCTCCCTTATTTAATATATCTTCTTCCCTGCTCTGTGCCTTTGAGCTGGGATTCTTCTCCTTCTTCTATTATTATTCTTAGGTTTGGTCTTTTCATGGTGTCCCAGATTTCCTGAATGTTTTGTATTAGGAATTTATTGGATTTAACATTTTCTTTGACTGATGAATCTATATCTTCTACATATTTTCAACATATGAGATTTTCTCTTATATTCTGTTACTGATGCTTATATCTTTAGTTTCTGTTTGCTTTCCAAGATTTTCCATTTCCAGAATCCCCTCAGATTGTGTATTCTCTATTGTTTCTATTTCAGTTTTCAAGTTTGAACCATTTCCTTAACCTGTTTCATTGTGTTTTCATGGCTTTCTTTAAGGGATTTATTGATTTTTTTCCCCAATTTTTTGTTTTCATTTTCCTTGACTTTTTTAAAGGGCATTTTTCATTTTGTCTTTAAGAGCCTCATAAAGCAAATTTTAAGTAAATTTTAAGTTCATTTTATTGTGTCCCAGCTGTATTGGAATCTTCAGGTTTTGTTTTTGTAGGATCACTGCGTTCTGGTGGTGCCACGTTGCTGTTTTGGTTGTTGCATGTATTCTTACACCTTATTCATCTTTCCTTCCAATCAGTGTGGCTTGTGCCTGGGCCTGTTCTTTCAACTGTTGTGGTTTGCACCTGTGCCTATGTAGTCTGCTGAGTTTGTGGGGAAGTGCTGGCAATAGGGAGGATGCTCAGGTGTGTGGGGCTGTGTGGTAGAGTGGTTCTTGGTGGGACAGTATCCAGTGGTTGCGGGTCAGGGTGGTGATTGGACACATGTTGGAGACAGTGGGTAGCGCACCAGAGCAGTAGAATTCCACCAAAGGTGGGGGCAGGTTCCAGCTTGCTGATGCTGGGAGGAGGGGAAAGGAGCACAGGATATGCCCTGGAGTTTAGTTAGGTTCTGGATTTTGGGACAGCTCAGTTGAGAGGCCAGTCACTCACATGATTTTCCAACTGGTGTGGTTTACACCTTTGCCTACGTAGTCTGCTGGAGTTGCGGGTGAGGGATGGCCATGGGGAGGATGTTCAGGTGCATGGGGTGGGACAGCATCCCGTGGGGTGGAGTTGGATGCATCCTGGATACAGGTCTCTTACCTACCTGCACAGCTTGCTTTCGTATAGAACCCATGACCATCTGCCTAGGGATGATTCCATTCACAAGGGGCTGGGCTCTGCCTCATCAATTGCTAATTAAGAAAATGCCCTGCAGGCTTGCCTACAGCAACAAATGCTGGCTTCGACAGATGAAATGGGGAATCCTAATTCACTTTAATCAAATTATAAACTAATATAGCCACTGTGGAAATCCACATGGAGAATTCTTAAAAAGCTAAACATTAATCTACCATTTGATCAAATTATGCCACTCCTTGGTATATGCCCAAAGTACCTGACATCATATTTTGTGGGTATCTAATTAGGCATTTCATTGCCACGATTTTCACAAAGCCAGGAAATGGAAATCACCTAAATGTCCTTAAACTGATGAATGGATAATGAGATGTGGCACATACACACAATGGAATACTACTCAGCTGCTAAGAAAAACAAAATCAAGAAAATTGAAGGCAAATGGACGGAACTAAAAAATATTATATTGAGTGAGATAGGCCAGGTCCAGAAAGACATGTTCCATCCTCTTTCTCATCTGTGGTTCCCACCTTCTTATCTTCAGATGTGAGTTTATAACCTGGAGTAAAAAGGGACCACAATTAGGGGGAATTCTAAAGAAGTAAATAGCAGAATGCAGGTACATGAAGGGGGAAATGGGAAAAATGGGCATGGGAAGGGGAAGAAGGGAGGAAAGGGAGAGAAGAAAGATTAGTACAGGAAAGGAAGGTTAAATAACATGAAGGACGCTTGAAAAAGACACAGGGAATATAAAAATATTTTATATTTACCTAAATTTACATATAATACTTAAAACTATGTGTTTATATGAATATATAGTTTAAATCAAGTTATGTCACTTGGACTGACAATGCTCTTCCCAAGAGCCATAGACTATCTAACAAAAAACCTGGTGTTGTAGTTGTTGCTCTAGTGCTGTGAAAAGACACCACGGCCAAAGTAACTCTGATAACAGAAAGCAGTTAATTCAGGCCTGGCTTACAGTTTCAGAGGGTCAGTCCGTTATCATCATGGCAGCCTGCATGGCTTTGGAAAACCTCAAAGCCCACCCCTAGTGACATTCTTCCTCCAAAAGGCCACTCCTACTCCAGCAAAACAGTTTTACCCCCTGGTGACGAAGTATTCAAATATGGGTCTAAACCACCACATTCCACTCCCCAGGCCCATAGGCTTGAAGCATGTAGCCGTGTCATGCTTCAAAGTGCATTTAGTCAGACTTCAAAAGTCCCCCTTTCAATCTCAACACCATTTAAAAGGTCGAAGTTCAAAATCTCTTCTGAGACTCATACACTCTCTTAACCGTAACCCTCTATAAAATCAAAATCAAAAAGCAGATCATATTCTTCCAACATATAATGGCACAGAACTACATTATTATTCCAAAAGGGAGGAAAGACGAGATCGGGCGCGTTCAGGGAGCACAGTGAGGAAATACTGGGCAAAAGCAATCCCGAATATAAGTAGGGCAAACTCTACACTCTGCATTTCCATGTCTGATGTTAGAGGACTCTTCAGATCTCCAGTCCTTGGAGCTTTGTTCACTGCTATGCACTTGTCTGTCTTGGGGTGGTTCCACACCTGGTCTTCAGCCCTCCTTGGCTGGAATCTTACAGCTCTGGCATCTCCAGTATCTTGAAATCACTGATGAAATCTAGACTTCATCTTCACAGCTTCACACAATGGCTTTCCTGGGTATCCATGCAGGGATACTCCTGACACATGCCTGGCTTTAGCAGCTTTCTTTAGCCATGAAAAGAGATTCCACAATTGCTTTCTTGTATCCTTGACTCTAAAGCCAGAACCCTGTAGATGAACCTGCCAAGTTCTGTTGCTTGGTGGGGCTGGAACTTACCCCCCCATTTTCAATTACTTTTGCATCAACTTTCTGTTGTTGATGATTTCCTTTATTGTTTAAACTTTCCCTTTAATTCCTTTTTACAAGTTGAAAGTTTAGCTGGGTTGGGTCTTGCCGAAAGGTCATTCATTTTCTTTATTCCATTTAACTTCAGGCTTTTTTTTTTTTTTTAAAAAAACTTTATCTCCTTTAGTTCCTTTACACTTCCTGGTTCTTTTTATCCTCAAACAGTACATTTTCTATTTTTCTTTGTCCAGCTTGCTCCTCTTCATTATAGATCTGTGTAAGGGTGACCAATAATAACCACATGACACAGTCAATGCTAGGCTGTCCTGAGATCTCCTCTGCTAATACCATTAATATAAAACTCTTCAGTTTAGCCCCAGGAAGATTTTTAGGATAAGAAAAAAAGTAGACACATTCTTTGCCAAAATATCACAAGAATGGTCTTTAGGCCATCACTAATATTCTTGCCCCCTGAAATGTCTTGAGCTGACCCTCCACAGTTCAAACTGCCCCCAGCACTGTCTTTCATGCTGCTCCTAGGATGGCCCATTAAGTGCTGCTGAGAGTGTTCTACTACTTTTCTAGTCCAAAGACCCCAAATCTTCCATTTCCCTTCAACAAACAGCATATTTTCCCTTCAACAAACAGGACTGTCGCAGCAATACCCTGCCATTTGGTATCAACCTCTATCTTAGTCACTGTTCTAGTGCTGTGAAGAGACAGCATGACCAAGACAACTCCTTTATAAGAAACCATTTAATTGGGGCTCACTTACAGTTTCAGAGGTTTAGTTCATTATCATTATGGTGGGGTGCATGGTGGGCAGCAGTAGCTGAGAGCTACATCCTGTTCCAAAGGCCAAGGGAGTGGGGGGAGGAGAACAGCATGGACTTTTGAAAACCTTGAAGTCCACCCCTGGTGACATACTTCCCCCAGCAAGGCCATACCTACTTCTACAAGATCATGTATCCTCATCTGCCACAGACCGGCTCAGGGGAGCCCCTCAGACTGTGGAAAAATCAGGGTCTTGGTACCAGGAAGGCACAAGTTCGGCGAATGACAGACAGACACAACACACAAGGGAGTGGTTGGAATCTGCTGCAACTTTACTGAATTCATGTTGTCATTATATAGTATTCAATCAAAGAACAAACCAGAAGGTCACGTATCATTACTTGGCACAGTATGAAAGCTTCTTTTAGTCACATCAGCAATTTTTAAGAAAAGCATATTATCAGGAACAGGTGTTAGACATAACACATCCTTAGAAGGGGAACTCTTGTCCTTGGGAACATAAACTTCAGACAAGTGGTTTCATCTTATCTAGGAATAGAAAGTTTCTGTCTCACATTTGCTCTCATGGCCCTTCTTTTTTCTCACCCTTTCTTTATCTCCTCTAGTGACCTAATATGCCTAATCAGTTCTCTGCACCTGCTGCAATATACTTGTTTGTACTTTCTCATGTAGCAAACACCATGGTGGTTGGGATCTAGCAAGCCTATCCATAAATAGTAGAGCTAAATAATTCTGCTTTTGTCCCTCAAATATCATATACTTATGACTATCATCCTCATATCTTCTTGTGTATGGAATGGGGTTATCTGGTGACTCAGTTGTACTCCTGGGTGGTTCCCACCATATATCCCTTATCCTAAACTTTATTAACCCATGAGCCTTACGTGTTAGAATGCCTAATCTTGCAAGGGATTTTTTCCTAGTTTCTTTATTCCCAGAATGGTGGTTTCCTAACAATATCTGGATCTTAACCTATGTTTCCTCCAAATCATCAGTCTTTTCTAGGAAAAGTTCCTGCTGCTGTAACTCATCCATAATATCCCCCACCCCCCAGTATTTGCACAAGGGCTTGAAACACTGGAGGCATCTTGAGCACTGTATTAGTATCATTATCAGAATTATCAATCCCAGGAACATCAAGGGGTTCTCTGGTAAAATTATACGTTTTGGTCAAGTATAGCAAAGAACATTATCAGGAAACAGGAAATAATAGCAGAGGCAGCTAACCATCTATGACAGTGGTGAGTATATAATCTTGAGTTCAAGTTCATGACCTGAGCTGATTGCTAAGGAACCGCCGGAGGCCTATCCGCGAACGGCACGAACCCCCCAGCCTGTGTTCCCCAAACCAGAGGCATCACTGTCACACAGGCTACACCGCTGTGGGTGTGGCACTCATCCTTGTAATCATTCCGAATAGTTCATTCCATAGTGACCAAACCTTCAAATATGGGCCAATTCAAACCATCACACCTGATAAAGGTATGAGAAACTTCTTTTAGAGTTCTTGGTCAGGGGAGTCCAAAAGACTCCCCAAACAGTATAGGCTATTGCTGCTGCCTTAATTGCCTCCCAGAGATTGAACATAAGTCCATATTGTTCAAGACACCATGTACTTCAGACGTGAGACTGGGACGATTCTAGCTTCATCTGATCTAAAACCCTTTTCCCTGTGAACTGGCATGTTGCACTATACAAACCGCCAGCAGAGGGAAGCAACCCACAGTCTGACATCTATGGTTCGTAACAATGAGCAGCATGCATACGTTATCCCCAGAAGTGCAATAGTGGCATTCATATGTTGGCAATAATTAACAGCTGCCCAATTGCACTCAAAGTCTGCCCAGAAGGAGGGAAATCTTGCTTGGTACTGGAAATCTACCTAATTTCCCAGGCCTGTGAGGTGACTGACACCATAGGAGACCCTTCTACTGTCATCTTACTTAACTAGCATAATTCTTCACTATGTTTTAAATAATTATTCTTGTAATCATAGATAAGTGAAGCTCTCTTCCCTCATTCTAGATGCTTTTCTTTGCAGTCTAGTTAGAGAGTATTATAGAAAACTACCACCAGTTAAAAATGCAGAGAGCAACTTTTCACAAGGAGGCCAGACTCAATAGTCACCTACACAATACAACTCCTGCACCAAAGGCTCAGGAAACATAGTGGAAGAGGGCCTGGAAATACTGCAAGAGTCAGAGGGTCAGGTGGTCTTCTGTGAGATTATGACTTATAGAAATGAATAGGAAAGCTACACATAATGCCTCCAAAAATATGGCTGCCTAAACAGGACCCAAATAAAGACAATACCAGTGACATTATCACAGAAGGGAGAAATCTCATGGCGTTCTACCCCTAGTCAGAGAACTACAGGAAACTAAGGGTTGTTGAGAGTGTGGGATTGGTCTTCTCTAGAGATGAGCCCCATAATTCATTACATAATTCCAAGTTGTCATCTTTGAAATCATATATGTAGAAGCAACACTAAATGGATTCAGCAGTGTATTTTATATATTATGCATTTGCATACATGTGTAACAATAGCAATTAAGAGAGAGGCCATGAGTTTGAGAGAAAATGAGGTGGGGCACATAGAAGGGTTTGAAAGGAGGAAATGATATGATTTTATTTTAATTAGAATAATTATTCCCAAGTATTATCTTAGTGATTCTTCCTGTGACTCAGACAACTTAGTCATTTTCTTTTAGGACAAAACCTTATTTTATCACACAAAAATCTTTATTATCTAAAGTTTTTTAGTTAAATGGCAACTTTACTCAATGTTTTTCTCCTATTATTCAAATTTAGTTCCATATTAGATGAAATTTAAAATACTACTTATGAAGAAATTTAACCTTTTCAAAATCTTCTAATAAACAGGTAAAAGGCACCTCTAGTCTGTTAAGTATTTACAGCAATCCCAACAGTTCCATTTCAAGGGCTTCTGTAGTGCACATGACTGTTGTGCATACACAGCATGTCATCAAGACTCTCCAGCAGTGAGGACTGCAGGCTCTGGTTTGTGCTGTGCTTCCTGTGTTACTGGTGATGGACTGGGCCCATCAGCTACACTAGGACAGTACTGGTCTAACACGTCTACCTCAGCATAAAATCCGGTCACCTAAAATAACGACTGTCTAGTTCCCAGACAATACATAGTTTAACTTGGACATTCAGAAGACTTTGGCAGTGGTTTTTAAAATTCTGTTTTAAAGAAGTAATTTAGCTTTAACTGAAAACAATTTACTGAAAAATATAACAATAGTTGCCAGTATTGGGCTTAATAAAAATTGTTAAAACACATATAAATTTTCACCATAATGGAGATGAGGTTTTCTCAGTCTAAGCGGAGCCTGATATTTCCTGCAGCACAATGGAAGGAGGTGCTGAGAATGAAAGGCACATGCAGTAGCCAGGCGTAAGGAGCCGTGGAGATGCCAAGCAGATGCTTTCTGAAATACCGGGGCAGGAGAGCAAAGTCCAAACATTTTCCTCTTGGTTTAACATGGGCATTGATTTGCTATTTACGGTAGTTCGCACAAATACATTATAAAAACTGAATGAGGTTTGGTTTCTTAAGTTTAACGTAGTAACATACACACGTGCTCCATCTGCAAAGCTCTGCCGGAGCTGAAGTACTAAAGCGACACTAATACTGAACACAGGGGACCAAGGTGCTGAAGCACTGAGAGCTCAGGCACCACCATCGAGATAATCTGGGCAAATATTGCATGCTTCTTGTTGGCTGTTGCTAAACCGTCACATGTCCAACTCCAAAAGGAATCCTTTATGGCATTTTGCTCTTTCAATTATTTGAAGAAAGACTCGTTTAGGTTCCCTAACAATAGTGCAGAATGCCATTGAATGTGAGGTCTAGGTTTCAAAGTCAGCTTTCCTGTATTATTACAAGATGTATTGTATTCTGCTAGTATGGTTCAACATTGAGCAGCTATAATTGATGATGCCACTACTCTTTTGTGTATGCCAGCAAAGAACAAGCCTAATTGAGTTATACAGCTAATTGTGAAAAATTAATGCTTCCACGATGATGTGAAGGACTCCCTTTGTGTCTCAGGATCTATTAGCCGGCTCCAGGAACCAGTAGCTGTATAGACAGACAGCACTATACAAAGCACTTCTGTTTGTTCCAGCGAGTTTGTATTGGGCAGCAGCTCTGGTCCCTGTTGCTGCCTGGTCCACATCACAGCTCTCTGTCCCCTGAAATATTTTTAATTCCTTTCAAATCACTTTAAAACCAACTTTAATATCACAAGGCTGTCCTAGTTTCTATTCTATTGCTGTGCAAAAGGACGAAGTCAAGGTCCATCATTGTAGGAGGTCAGGGCAGGAACTCCAGACAGGAACCTAGATGCAGAGCTAGAACTGGAACAGACACCATGGCGGAGCGCCACTCCCTGGCTTGCTCTCTGTAACTTGTTCAGCCTGTTTTCTTATACCACCATGGCCACCTGCCCAGGGGTGGTACCACCCACAGTGGACTTGGCTCTTCCACATCAATCATCCATTAAGAAAATGTCCTACAGATTTTCCTACAGGCAACCTGATAGAGGCAATCCCTAAAGTAAGATTCTGTTTCCCCAGCATGTATCAAGTTGAAATAAACAAAACAAACCCAATAAACTCACCATCATAGCAGGTACAGTAACATTAACAAATAAGTTTACCACTCTATTAAAAGAGAGTTGAATCCAGATTACATTTACAGAATAAAGCGACACATCAAGATTACCTGTCCAGGTATGTTGTTAAACCACGAGACTCCTGTAGGTGGAGGCTGATTGTTTGCTCCCGGTTGCCCAGACCTGAAATAATCACACAGATACTATATTAATTAAAACACCGCTTGGCCTATTAGCGTGGGATTCTTATTAACTAACTCTTACATCTTAAATTAACCCATTTCTATTATTTTATATTTTACCATGAGGTTCGTGATTTACCGGTAAGGTTCTGGCAGGCGTCTTTCGCCTTCAGTGGCTACATGGCGTCTCTCTGACTCCACTTCCTCTATCTGCTTGGAATTCCTGTCTTACTCTATTCTGCCTGGCTGTCGGCAAAAACAGCTTTATTCATTAACCAATAAAAGCAACACATATACAGAAGGACTTCCCACACCAGACTCCTGTCTGTTGCAAGGTTTTTAAATAAAAATCTTGGCGACTTGTAATTTTTTTAATTTTATTTTAAAAAACTATCTTTTTCATTTTTTATACCAATCCCAGTTCCTGCTCCCTCCCCTCCTCCCGTTCCCTTTACCTTTCCCCTCATCCCTCATCCATTCCTTAGAGAGGGTAAGGTTTTGAGGAAGGACCAAGGCCCTCCCTACTATATCTAGGCTGAGCAAGGTATCCATCCAAAGAGAATGGGTTCCAAAAAGCCAGTACAAGCAGTAGGGATAAATCCTGGTTTCACTGCCAGTGGTCCTGCAGTCTACCCCAACCATGCAACTATCATCCACATTCAGAGGGTCTAGCTTGGTCCTATGCTGATTCCTTCCCTGTCTGGCCAGAGTTGGTGAGCTCCCACTAGCTCAGGTAAGCTGTTTTAGTGGGTATCCCCATCATGGTCTTGACCTCTTTGCTCATATTCTCACTCACCCCACTCTTCAGCTGGACTTTGGGAGCTCAGCTCAGTGTTTAGCTGTGGATCTCTGCCTCTGCTTCCATCAGTTGCTGGATGAAGGTTCTATGGTGACATTTAAGATATTCATTAGTCTGACTACAGGGCAAGTCCAGTTTGGGCCCCTCTCCACTATTGCTTAGGGTCTCTTACTAGATTTCACATCCTGAAGCACAGGCACATTCTCCTTAGTGAAACAGTTGGCACACAGTGATATTGTTATGTTCAGGTAGCACAACAAGTTTTAAAAAATGGATGTTAATATCATACCGGCATATATAAAGCTTTAAGTTTTAAAATCTAGTGATGAAATAGAAAATATAAGTATATTAAAGTTAGTAAAGGCCCAAGTAGCATGCAGACCCATGATATTGGAATTTTTTTGAATCACAAAGGAGATTTGAAGAGATAAATGGAACAGGCTTTGAAAAACTAGCTCTTTACTATGGCGATGCAATATTAGAATAAAAATCTCTTACATGATTTCATTCTCAATCCAATATACTTTTATTTGTCAAGTGTATATGTCCAAGTCAATTGGTGCTTTAAGAACAATAATCTTAGTTTAATGACACCTTTAAAAAAAGACAAGTATTTTGAATAGTTTTTTCGCTGTCTGTTTAATGATTTGTATGTGATCATACAGTTATTTAACTTGGCGTATTGTTATGTTTTAAAATAAAAAGTTAAGCAATGAGTCAGAAAACAGAGAATTTTTTTTGTCAAAATAATTTGTTTGCCAGAGTTTATATTTGAAGGGAAGGATATTTTGACTGTCAGAAGCCAAGCTATACTTATAGTTGAATTCTGGTGGGGTATGGTCTCCCTCAGGATATTGAAATCTTGCTCATCTCTGAGAGAGCTGTTACAGCTCAGCTCCACTCTGCTAAAAGAACTTCCCAGTAGAGAGGTAGGTTGCTCCTCTGCTCTGGTCAAAGTGGTTGCTTCTTTGCTTCACTCTGCCAAGGGGAAACCCCTGCAGAAATGTAGCAGTCTGCTCCTTCTCTGGCAAAAGTTGTTACTTCTCTGCTCTGCTCTACTAAGGGAGGTTCTGAGCAGAGATGTCTGTTGCTTTTCTGCTCTGCTCAGGTAAAAAAAGGTCTCACCCAAAACTGATTCAACAGATTTATTAGGAGGGAGGATTCTGGAAGGGTGGCTGCCTCTGCCAGGGTAGAAAAAGACAGCAGCAAACTGAACAGGCTCAGGGCTTACATAGGGCTTCTTGGGGGTGGAGTTTTTCCAGGGTGAAGATTTTCAGGGTGGGAATTGGTCTGGTTCCCATCTCTGAGCTTGGACAGGCTCAGAAATTGGTTGGATTTCATGCTCAAGGATTGGCTGATCTTGTGGTCAGGGATTGGTTGATTTTCCTGGTCAGGGATTGGTTTGGTTTCATGCTCAGTTGTTCAAGGGAAGAGTATGTATCTTTGGCTCTGGTTTCAGGGTCAAAGTGTGTTTCCTTCACTGACTCTGGTTTCAGGACCAGGGTGTGTTTCTTTCCCTGACTCTGGTTCCAGGGTCAGGATGTAATTCTTTGCCTGCCTCTTTTACCCCACAGTATTAGTATAATTTAATTTATATGTACATTATGATCACGTCACATTTCTTTACTGAACTTAAAATCTTTCAAATTTAGACAGGCAGGTGAAATGGCTCAGTGGGCAAGGGTACCTGCTGCCAAGCCTGGTGACCTGAGTTTGATGCCCAGGATCCAGGATCCACATGATAGTAGGAGAGAACTGACTCTGAAAAGTTGTTTTCTGACCTCCACATGCATGTTTATGTACACACACACAAATATATATACAGAAATAAATAAATGCAATAAAGTTAAAAAAGAAATCTAGGATAAAGAGCAAAAATTTGATTGTTTTGAGACAGTCTCATGTGGCCCAGACTGACTTTCAAGTCACCAAGGATGACCATCTTAACACAAGCCTGAGGCATAAAAGGAAAGACTACTCCTAATGGACACCATGGTTACTCCTCTCATACTAAAGGGTAAGCTGTGTGACTCAACAGGCACACCACAGCTTCCATGACAAGATTCTTTTTCTTTCGTTTTTGGTTTTTCTTTCAAATTTGGTTTTGTTTTTGGGGCAGAGGTTGCAAGGGCAGAGAGAGGGTGGATGTGAGGGGACAGGGAGATAAGTGGGATATGAATGTATGATGTGAAATTCATAAAGTATCAATAAAAGTAAAAAAAAAATCCCTGTAAAATTGTGTGGGAGGTCCTTCTGTCTGTGTGTTGCTTTTATTGGTTAATGAATAAAGAACTGCTTTGAGCCTATGGCAGGGCAGAACAGAACTAGACAGGAAAAACTAGGCTGTATGCTGGGAGAAGGAGGGAGGAGTCAGGGAGAAGCCATGGAGCCACCACCAGAGACAGATATGCTAAAACTTTGCGGGTAGGCCATGGCCTCGTGGTGATGCACAGATTAATAGAGATGGGTTAAATTAATATGTAAGAGTTAGCCAGTAAGAAGCTAGAGCTAATGGTGAAGCAGTGATTTAATTAATACAGTTTCTGTGTGATTATTTCGAGTCTAAGCTAGCCAGGTGGCTGGGAACAAACAAGCCCAGCCTCCTCCAACAGTAAAATTTGTAACAAAACAGTTAACTTAAAACTCAACATTGGGGTTGATAGTTAAAAATCTATACATAGGCAATCTCAAAAGAAACATGTGTCTTGCTGCCATCTGAACTGCTGGGATGGAGACAACCACATGGCTGGGTTGGAAAGGATGGATTTTGCCATGTGACTTCACTCCCATCTTGATTAAAAGTGACCAAAATCGACTAAAGAAAAGAACAACTCCTCCTAGCTATGAAGCCCAAACCAGGTGATTCCTTCACACTTTTAATCATGTTAATAAGCCTTCCCCTTGCTGGCCTCAGTCCACAGTTCCTTCTTTCCCTCTCTAACCTCTTTGGTTTTCCTTTCTCCCTCCTTAGTGACAGACTACCCAAACCAATCCTGGCACCTACTTTCAGAGTGCTGGTAACCCTTAGTTCTACTACTTGCCCTGCTCCCCCATGGGACTCCCTTACCTCCCCCTACCTGACCTAAACTGGCCATAGTTCTCCCTTTGTGGGAAGTTGCTGGAGTGAATGACTTGGCTAGGGTACATATCCCTTTATTATTACATAAACTCTTTTGAACAGAAGAGAGATTGGAGTCCTATACTGCTAATTCTGCCTTTGTTGAAGAATTCCAGGATCTTATCCAATCTCTCAACCCCATCTTCCATGATGTTTACATGAGTCTCATCAACAATCTTCTCCCCAGAAGAGCAAGTGAGTCTGGGACCAGGCTAAGGTGCATGCAGATGAAATCCACCAAACGAATGCTACCCACCTAGTCAGGGCCAAGGTAGTTCCCCCACAGGGATCTTGAATGGAATTACATTATCCTGGGGTGCATTTAGCTAGAGACAAGTTTATAACTTGCCTTCTGGCTGGTCTCTGCAAGGCTGCCCTTAAAATGAAAAGTTATGAAAAAAAATCCAATAGGTCATCCAGGACAAACAGGAAACCCACCTCAATTCCTAGACCCCCCTTACAAAGGTCCTCTTACAATATGCCAATCTGGATTTCAAGATCCCAGATGGAAAACAACTCCTTATGACCCACTTCTTCCAGAATTTCCCTGATAGCAGGGTCAAACATAAACATTTGAGAAAGGACCCCTAACTCCAAAGCCTAAAGCTGTAGCCATGACTTTTAAGGTGTACCATGGAAGAGATGGAATAGCCAGAAAATAAAATTACCTGATGCTGGCTAAGTCCTTTCAGCCATCCATAGTAGCTGCTCTGACTCCCAAAGCCTGAGAACTTCCAAGTCACTGATTCAGATGCTGTCAGGGGGTCACTGGGCCTGGGTCTGTCCAAACACTTGAAAACCATTCTTACCATACCCACAGTGTTATCAAGAGGGACACTGGACCTCTGACTGTCCTCATGTCCTTTGCAGCATGAGGACACCAAGCCCAGATCACCCTCCAGTCAACCTCCTAGGTCTGGCTATGGATGACTGAGGGGGCCTGGGCTACCCTGGCCCAACTACTACCATCTCTGACAGGGAGGTTCGGGTAGTCATCACAGTATCATGGTGATCCATTTCCTTCTGGACACTGGGGCCACTTTTTTGTCCCTCAGGGAGTTTTGGGGACTCACCTCTCCTCACTCCTCTATTGTTGAAGTAGGGGGACAGCCTTACCAGCCTCACCAAACCCCACCACTTGGTTGTTATTTTAGGGGTAGTCCCTTTATTTACCTTATCCTAGTGGCACCAACTTGCCCCATTCCCTTTCTTAGAAGGGACCTCTTGCTAAAGTAGGAGCTTCTGTTGCGAATTAGGTCAGCACGATAAATAACCAGGCCAGCTCAAGGATAACAATTATATTTTTAATGGTTATAAGGGGAAACTCATGCTACAAGAGTGGGACGTCCAACTTCCTATCTTTCTGGCAGGAGTCACGCAGAGGGAGCTTGCACCTGGTTCCTCCCAGTTTTTCTTCCTGGGCTCCAAGTAGCCATGCCTTAACTAGATGTGATTGGTTGACAGAGTTTCCCTATCTTCTCTCCCTTTTGTCTAAACAAGATCCATCCAAACCCAATACAACTATATACAATAGGAAGAGATACCAAATATAAAATTACAAACAATAAACGATATTAAGCAAGGAAGGCATAACAAAAGTTTTAATAAAAATGTTTAATAATAAACATTCTATTTCAAGGAGTCTAAATATTGCATTGAAATTAAGCCTGGCTAAATCATGAGGAAGGTAACTACAATTATCTAATCTTTAACTCCATCAAAGATCTGAGAAGGGAAACAATATTACTTGAGTAAACAGGAAATGCAATTGAGCAACTTCCAAAATGTGCAGCAGATGACAGAGACAACTGGTTACCTGGGCAATCATCCAAAGTCTCATTTGCAATGTTGAAGCAGCCAACTTTGGCTAAGGCCTAATGTAACTGACATATCATTTTCAAAGGCAAGAAACTTTTCAAAACTATCTTACTCTGTCTTGGCAAGATATGACACTCCTGCTTTATCCATTTATGGATACTATGTATCTCTGTCAGTGGTTGAGGTATGGGCATTTCTTTGCCCAAAGGCCAGTTCTGCCAAGAAGAAAAGCTCCAGGTGGAGTGTCTTTGGTGCTCAACATTCTCTCAGGAATAGATCAGTGTTTCCAGGAGTGATTGTGTTTCACTACCACGGAACTCTAAGTTAGATTAAATGCCATTTTCTACAGCTCTTTGAAGAGGTTGAAGATTATCTATCTATACTGAATATAATTTCTATGTATCTAAAGAACCTTATTAGTCTAATTATAAATATGACAAACATAGATGACTATTGATCTATAATTCTCAATACCTATCTAACTTAAAGACTAAGACAATAAACAACTGTGCAATAAATGAGGACAATGACCTCCAAATGTAAACAACATATAAGTACCTTGATCAGAGGTAGAAATGTACACTGCAATATGGTATATATATCAATACATAAACAATGTTTTAAACAGAGGCAAAACATACATGCATACAATATTCAATATAATTTAACTTTGTATCAATATACAAAAATCTATACCAATATAATTGTCTAAAAACAATAACTCACAAATACCAATCTATTATCCCATCACCCAATTACCCCTCTTTTTTTTTAAAAAAAATCCCTGAGCCTATAAAATTCTTCCCCATCCCTTAACCATATATCAATTATAATCAACCCCTAAATGATGTCCTAAGACTGAGGGCAAACTTTACTGGGAGAGGGGATGTTGTCCTCTAAAATTGCGTCCAGCTGTCATGGGGGCGACGTTCCTTTTAGGGGATCCTGTGAAAGTAAAATGATGGTTAAAATGTAAGATTAATGTCTGGTAAAATTGCAAATAGTCCCTGAGTATTTTGTGGAGGTCTGGCCATAATGTTGTGAAAGATGTGCACCATTTCAGCTAACCAAGTTGGAACTGTCTTATGCAGCTGGTACCCAAAACAGATCTTGTAGTAGCGCTATCAGTATCATGACGTCATATCAACCAGATGGAGTTGTTGTTATGGGGCCCCATCTTTTTCCTGAAAACTTCAAAGATTACTGCAGGAAAGTTTATTGTTTATTATGGAAAACTTAAGCATTATTTATATAGACATATACAGACATATATATTCAATGAAAGGTATGATAAAGACAAAAATAGATATGAAGAAAGGCAAAGAAGTTTTATAAATTATTTTCTTCTATCCCATATCATGGCTCTTTACATGAGACAGAAACTCTGGGTTTTCTCTTAATAACAGGCTTGGAATTAGAGAGGGACTGAGCCAGAGTCCAACTCCAAAACCAGCTCTATATATTCATAAATATAAATACATATATACATATATATACATATATGTATGTATGTATGTGTTGAATATTTTCACTTACAGAACCTATTTGATTTTTTTGTTGATCCTTGTTGGGTTGTAAATTGTTTTTACCTGTTGGTATTTAAACATTCAGGCTCCCTTGAATTTTTTGAAGATGAGTGTTTTCCTGCGGAGATAAGAACAGAACCCTGCCCCCATTCTATATGTTTTTCTTACCACCTGTATGATTATCATCATTGTGGATGAGCTGTCATTTCTCCTTTCTAAGAGGTTCCTCTTCTTTAAACCAAACCTTTATCAATTTTGATGGCATCCACAATTTTTCTTCTCCTGTGGAAACAAGAGCAAAACCCCTTCCCCAACACAGCACATCTCCTGGCTTCCATTGTGAGGTCAGCACATCCTTGAAATAAACCGGTTGATTTAATTTAGCAAACTTTTTTATTATCTAATGTCTTTTTGTTGCTATTGTCCCTTTCTCATTAGCATTAAGAAAATTTAAGGTTAATAAAGCATTATGTAATCTATTTTGGGGGGCGTTTTCCACCCCTTTCTGTTTGTTTAACATATCCTTTATAGTTCAATTTGATCTTTTTATAACTGCTTGACCTGTAGGATTGTGTGGTATACCTGTAACATGTTTAATATTATAATAGGCAAAAAACTGTTTTATTTTTTTTTAGAGACACAAGCTGGACCATTATCTGTTTTTATTTGTGCAGGTATACACATGATGGCCATAACTTTTAATAGATGTATGATTACTGAATCAGCCTTTTCTGAGCTTAAAGCTGTTGCCCATTGAAAACCTGAATAAGTGTCAATGGTGTGGTGTACATATTTTAATTTGCCAAATTCTGCAAAGTGGAACACATCCATCTGCCAGATTTCATTCCTTTGAGTAGCCTTTGGGTTACTTCCTGTAGGCAATGGTGTTTGATTATAGAAAGAGCAAGTAGGGCATCTCTTTATAATCTCCTTAGCTTGTTGCCATGCAACAGAAAACTCTTTCTTTAAACCTTTGCTATTGACGTGATGTTTTTTATGAAATTCAGAGGCTTGCAGCACACTTCTAATCAATAATTGATCAATTTCTGCATTACCTTGTGCTAGAGGACCTGGCAGACCCATAAGGGATCGGATGCATGTTTTGTACATAGGACACAGCCTATTCCTGATCATGTCTTGCACCTGGATAAACAATGAAGTCAGTTCTGTATCATCTGGTATAAATTTAGCGGTTTCAATATGCAAGATAACTCTTTTTGCATATTGCGAGTCAGTAACTATATTAAGAGGTTCTTTAAAATCCCTTAGCGCCATAAGAATGGCATATAATTCTGCCTTCTGGACAGAATTATAAGGGCTTTGTTCCACCTTACTCAATTCGTCTGATTTGTAACCTGCCTTCCCTGATTTATTGGCATCAGTATAAAATGTATGGGCTCCAGTTATTGGAGCATCATGCACAATTCGAGGAAGAATCCAAGAAGTTCTCTTTATAAGGTTAAGTCTACCACTTTTGGGATAGTTGCTATTAATTTCTCCCAAAAACCTAGCACAAGCTCTTTGCCATGGTTCATTGTCTTCCCATAACTTTCTTATCTCATCAGCAGTGAAAGGCACTATGATTTCTGCTTCCTCTATGCCTGCTAGTTGACGAAGTCTCAATTTACCTTTTATAATTAATTTAGAGACCTTTTCCACATAAGTTTTTAATTTTTTATTTGGTTTATGTGGTAAAAAGATCCATCCTAAGATAATATCATCCCTCTGCATTAAAATTCCTGTAGGAGAAATTCTAGAAGGCAATATGACAAGAATACAACTAAGCTTTGGATTCACCCTATCCACATGTGCCTCCTGTAATTTTTCCTTAACCATTGTCAGTTCCTTTTCTGCTTCAGCTCTTAATTCTCTGGGACTATTCAAATCTTTATCACCATCTAAGGTTTTGTTTAAATGAATTATTAGATCAGGTGTTATCCCAACACCTGGTCATAGGCTGGAGATGTCTCCTAACAATCTTTGAAAGTCATTAAGAGTCTGTAACTGGTCTCTCCTAATTTGTGCCTTTTGTATCCTAATTTTTTGTAAACCTATTTTATAACCTAGATAATTGACAGAATCGCCTCTCTGTATTTTCTCAGGAGCAATCTGCAATCCCCATTTAGGTAAAACTATCTTTACTTCTTCAAACAGTCTAAGAATCAGGTAGCAAAATATCATCCATGTAATGGTAAATTATAGACTTAGGAAATCGCTTATGTATTATTTCCAATGGTTGACTGACAAAATATTGACACAGGGTGGGGCTATTGAGCATTCCCTATGGGAGGATAGTCCATTGGTATCTCCTAGTAGGCTGAGAATTATTATAAGTAGGCACTGTGAAGGCAAACTTTTCTCTATCTTTTTCTTGTGAAGGTGCAGTGAAGAAACAATCCTTTAAATCAATAACGATGAGAGGCCATCCCTTTGGTAACACAGAGGGCAGAGGAATTCCAGATTGCAGAGGGCCCATAGGTTGAATAGCCTTGTTGATAGCTCTAAGATCTGTCACCATTCTCCATTTTCCAGATTTTTTCTTAACAACAAATACAGGAGAATTCCAAGGGCTGGTAGATTCGTCTATATGTTGAGCATCTAATTGCTCTTGTACCAGCTGTTCTAAAGCCTGCAACTTTTCCTCAGCTAAGGGCCATTGCTTAACCTATGTTGGTTTCTCAGTCATCCATTTTAAAGGCAGGGTTGTTGGCATATCTGAAGGGTTATCAATTGCTTTGTGTTCTTGTACAGCCCAAATGGCTGGTGTTCATTGTCTGTAATATCTTCTAATATTTTCCTCAGAAACATGAGCTTTAGGAGTGTGGCCGCAGCTAGCCAGAGCTGCCAGAGGCTCTAGAAGCCCCTTGAACTGGGCACCAGGTGTCGAAAATTAGGTTGGCACAATAAATAACCAGGCCAGCTCAAGGATAACAATTATAATTTTAATGGTTATAAGGGGAAACTCACACTACAAGAGTGGAAGGTCTGACTTCCTATCTGTCTGGAGGGAGTCGTGCAGAGAGAGCGCACACCTGGTTCCTCCCAGTTTTTCTTCCTGAGCTCCAGGTAGCCATGCCTTAACTAGATTTGATTGATTGATAGAGTTTCCCCCATCAAGCTTCTATTTCTTTTGCTCCCTCTATCCGCTCAACCCTAGGTTTTCCAGTCATCCCCTTACTCCTTCTCCTCTGAACTACACAGTCTGATCTGACATACCTTTTCCCTTACCAGCTTCCCAGGTATAACCATGGGTATGGGATACCCCCTGCCATAGACAAACATCATCACCCTCTCATCAAATTATAAAACCCTTTCTCTCCCATCTAGGGCAAAAAAAAAAAAAAAAAGACATAAACTGCCTATCTGATTCTGGATGTTTGGAAAGTTTTGTCTGTCTGTTTTCGGTGTGAAGATGGGTCTATGTTTTCTGGTATATCCATAAGTTTTGCTGTAAACATGGGAGACAAGATGGAAGTTGGTCAGGCTCAGGTGAATGTATGGATGATGGTAACCACCATGTGCTTTATTCCTGACTGGTCTTCTTTGAGTGTGTGAACTTTCTGTGTTTTGTGTTTATTGGTTTTGTTTTTGCTTTCTCTGCTGCTGCCAGCCACAAGCTACCACTGCTAACACTGCTTTCCCTTGCTGCTTTGATAGCCAGGGAACAGAATTTATCTCTCGGATTTCTGGTCACCAGATTCAGTTTATGAAAGAAAGAATTTAAAAATAATGCTTGTTAATAAGGTATTAAAACTATACCTCCATACATTCTTATACAAGAATGTACCTCTGGCTGCAGACAAACTTCTTTTTTTCTTTCTTTTTTTTTCGAGATAGGGTTTCTCTGTAACTTTGGAGCCTGTTCTGAAACCAGCTCTTGTAGACCATGCTGGCCTTGAACTCACAGAGATCTGGTTGCCTCTGTCTCCAGAGTGATGGTATTAAAGGCATTCTCCACCACTGCCTGGCACACAGCCAAACTTCTTACACACGAATCAAAGAAGTTAACTTTTGGGTCATCTATCACTGTCTTCTCTCCTCACCACCTTATCTCACCTTCTAAAACACAAGGATCTCCAAACAACCTCTCTTCCTGTGTTCTGTCTCCTCAGGTAGCATTGGTAGAAGATGCCACATTAACTTTTCAGCCATACTCATATCTTAACATTTCAAACTGACTCAAATTGCTGGTTTGACTCTTAGGGTGTGTATGGTTCATTTTCATTTCTGCTGGCTTCTGCCACTGTTAACTGAAGTTTCTGTCCCACCGGGTCCCACAGCCATTTAGTCCCAAATAAACACACAGAGGTCTACATTAATCATAAATGGGTTGACCTAGTAGCTCAGGCTTCTTATTAACTCTTATCACTTATATTAGCCCATAATCCTTGTCTGTGTTAGCCACGTGGTTTGGTACCTTTTTTGGCAAGGCAGTCACATCTTGCTTGTTCTGTGTCTGGCTTCCTCTGTGTCTGGGTGATGACTACAGACTGAAACTTCTGTCTTCCCAGAATTCTCGTTGCCCCACCTCTACTTCCTGCCTGGTTGCCCTGCCTATACTTCCTGCCTGGTTACTGGCTAATCAGTGTTTATTTAAAATACAAGTGACAGGGTACAGACCATTGTCCCACAGCACTTCCCCCTTATTTTTTTTTAAACAAGAACTCTGAATTGAATCTCCTTTGTTTAGCTTTTCTACTGACCATTATCCATAACAACTTGTAACCAACATTTTAAACAAAGGCAAACATCCATAATCTAATTTTTGGGAATGTGGGCGTAGTTTTCCAGGTTACTTCCTGCTGATTGGGGGTACTGATAATCTTATAGGAACCTAAAGAAAATTGAGGATTATGGTCAAGTCCTGACTGAAATATCCTCTGAGGCTTGATCATCTCAGCCAGCAGTCTTGAGGCTGTTCTGGAAGTGCTCGGGTCAATGGTCTGTACCCTGTCACTTGTATTTTAAATAAACGCTGATAGGTTAGTAGCCAGGCAGGAAGTATAGGTGGGGTGACCAGGCAGGAAGTAGAGGTGGGGCAAGGAGAACAGGAGAATCCTCGGAACAGGAAAGAGTCAGTCTGCAGTCTTGACCCAGCTGCAGAGGAAGCAAGATGTGACTGCCTCACTGAAAAAGGTACAAAGCCACGTGGCTAACACAGACAAGTATTAAGTGATAAGAGTTAATAAGAAGCCTGAGCTAATAGGCTTATCAGTTTATAATTAATGTAGATCTCTGTGTGATTTCTTTGGGACTTAACGAATGCCAGAACTGGGCAGGAGACAGAAACCTCAGTCAACATGCCACCAATCTATTTTGGTTCTAAATTCTAGCATCTGCCTCTTTATTCATCCCTTCCCTCCACCTTCTCATCTTCCTCTTAATGCTACGAATCATACCCTGCCTGTAGGGTAAAAAGTGCCAAAGAAAAACACCCTGACTGTGATTTGAGAACAGGGATTGAAATCTCACCAATCCCTGAGAACAGAATCCCACCAATCCCTGAGGTTCCTGAGCTCAAAATGCTACAAATCCCTGAGCTTATCCCAAAATCAGACCACCAAAATTCACGGATCCGACACCACCCTGGAAGGCACTGCTCCCCCAATCTTGTATAAGGTCTTCTACCCTGTTCTGTTTGCTGCTGATACTCACCCAAGGCAGTCACCCTTCTGGATTCTTCTTTCCCAATTAATCTCTTGAGTGAGGTTTGTTGTCCAGTATGACATTTTTGCTGGAGTAAAGCCCAGCTGTAACAACTTTTGCCAGAGCAGGAGCAGAGGAGAGTGGAGCAGAATTGTAACACTTTCCCTGGGGAAACCCTCCCGTAGAGGAGCAGAGTTGTTACACTGGGGGAACCTTTCCCTGGAGCAGGGCTGTAAGCTGCTCTGCTTGCAGTGACTTTGTGGTATTTCTTGACTCTCAACTGCCAGGATCCCTTTCCATCCAAGCTGCAGTGCTTACACTGCCTTATAAACTCCTTGTCTAGATTTCTTCAACAACAGATCCAAAAGATTTCTAACCAGATTTTTAATCAGTTGCCATTACAGGATTACTGGCCCCCAGCTATGGAGCCAGAGGCTGGATTATATCCCGATGGTGATAGTCAAGTTCCCCCCAAGGACTTCGACACTACCATTCAACAGGTAGTAGTCTAATGATAACATTGACCCCCTTACCAGTCCAGGATTATTTATCAGTAGCTAACAACAAAGGAGTTAATGTAAACCCATTGAGGCTTGCAAGTGGCCAGGCCCTATCCCTGAGGACCTCCAACTGCCAGGCTCTACCCACAGAACACTCTAACTACTATAACAACTAGACCCCAAAAGACTTGAAAACCCACCAAGCCCTGAGGAAATCCCACCAATCCCTGGGTTTACCCCAAGCACAGGACTTGAAATCTCACCAGTCCCCTCTTGGAAAGCTCCACTCCTCCCCTCCAAAATGCTATATAAACCTTGTCTTCTGCTCACTCTCTGCTGTTTCTCACCTGAGCAGAGGCAGCCACCCTCTTGGGGTCTTCCCTCCCAATAAATTTCTTGTGTGACGTTTGTTGTGCTGTGCGGCTTTGTGGAATTCCTTGGCCCTCAACTGCCAGGATACTTCCCCCTTCAGAGCTGTAACACTTGCAGTGGGGAAACCTCCTCTGACTCAGCAGAGCTGTGACACTTCCTATTGGGGAAGCCTTTCCCCCCAGAGCTATCATGCTCCCTTTGGTAAAGCCCTGCCCTTCAGAGCTTACACTAGTTCCCATCTACTTTTGGAGCAGCATTAAACACTAGCACTTCATCAAGAAAGCTCAGGTTGGGTGAGATCTTGAAAATTATTGGAGAGGATTCCAAGGATGAAAACCAGAGAAACACATATGCTCCCTCTATTAGACACTAGGATGGCTGGGGGTTTCCTGTCTTGCCACAGCTCTGCAGGTTGCTATCTGCCCACATTGACATCTGGTGAAGCTGGAGTTTCAGATGGAGAGATATTTAGACACATTACTGAAATACTTGGTACACAGTTTTCAAAGAGAAGCTAGAACCAGCAGTAGAGAGACTAAGTGTAGTCATACACTCTGTCAAAAGAAACTGGAGACTTTCTCAGTTAAGACTTGTTCTGCTTAGCTGGACATGGTGGGACTTGGGAGGCAGAGGCAGGCAGATGTCTGTGAGTTCAAAGCCAGCCTGGCCTATACAGTGAAGACCAGAGCATCCAGGACTATGTAGTGAGACCCTGTCTCACATCAACAAGCAAGCAAGCAAGCAAGCAAGCAAGCAAGCAAGCAAGCAAGCAAGCAAGCAAGCAAGCAAGCAAGCAGACCCACAAAGTTGTTCAACTGTGTGAGAATGCAAACATCTGTTTTGTTTAAAAGGACCTTTAACGTGACATATATTTGAAATTGATCTCAATCCTACAGGGTCAGTTTGAGGCATTGTGTGAGGCACTACTGTATATGACTTATAAATCATTACATTTACACATATATAAAACTTTCAAAGAATAATTTTTTAATAAGTAAGAAGAGGAAACTGGGTTTCTTTAAGCTCAAGATATATTTTCCCCACCATGGACCGTTGGACAATAATTACGTTATTTGCTCTTCTGTTTTCCCCAATGAATCTCTTGGACGGACTGCTTACTTGCTATCTGAAGTGTAATTAAATATTCGGTTGTTGTGAGCTTTCAGAGAACCTGAAATAAAAAATGTCATGTGTACCAGGGATACACTAAAAAGAAAACACTGAGTTAAGGATGCTTTGACAATACGATATCGATCATATTATACGTGATTTACATGTTTGGTTATTCTTGACAGTCCGGTTACAGTTTGCTCCCGACACTCCAGCGCTTGCACCTATAGGCGCGACACCAGCTACTCTGGGTCAGTGTGTAAAAGGACCGTGTTCTCCTGATAGTCGCCGGCCTGGAAAAAAACCCACGCCGGTAGATGAGTGCTAAGCAGTACTCAAAAGTGTCATCCTCCGACACCCTGGCCGTGACGTCACGACCTCGACTGGCGGTTGCATCCGGTTTGGGTCGGTTGCCCTGGAGACGGATACACAGAGGAACGGATCCTGGTGCAGTCCGGGAGGTGGAGGAGGTCCTGTTACCTGCGGACCTGCTGCGCCTGGAGGACCAGCTTCACCATGAGCCAGCGGCAGGTGCTGCAAGGTATGACCAGAGCGGGCGGGCACTCGGGAGTGTTGGAGCCGCGGGTCACGGGACGGCTCCACCGGGTCTCTCTCCTCAGTGTTCGAGCAGTACCAAAAAGCCCGGACGCAATTCGTGCAGATGGTGGCGGAGCTGGCGACCAGACCCCAAAACATCGAGACGCTGCAGAACGCAGGTGAGCCTGCATCCCATGCGTTGCCCGCCTGCCTCAGCTCATGCCCTGCTTGGCTCTTACCGCCACTTTGGGCTTGCCTAACTTAAACTGTCTCTAATTTCCCACTCCCGCCGACCTGCCACCTCACTCCTAATTCGTCCTTAATCTCTATCCCCTGGGCCCCGGCCCTCTCACTCCCTGACTGCTATCCGTAGTACCTCTGACCCTGAGCTGCTGAACTTGCGGGTCCCTTGCCTGCTAAGCTTTGTGTGTGTAGGCCCGCGGGTGAGGCTGGGCAGTGGGGGAACCAGAGGAGACTTCTCCAAGTTCCTCCTGTACATTTCAGCCCCAGTAGGGGGTCTTAGTGGGTGAAGACAAGAGGGTGAAAGGGCAACTTGATGTCTTTATTTCCATTTTCACTGAAATCAGGCAGGGTGTCAGGTATTTCAAAGCAGTATGAACTCTCTGAAAGTCATTTTGCATAGATGTTAATCTACCCTAATCAGACCCATTTTACCCATGAGCCCTGTGCACGTATATATTATGGTTCCTGCCAGGCACTCCTGTGGTTGATATAGGTATGTCTTCCTTATACAGGAATCTGGACCATGCCATTTCTGCAATACTGGCTGTTGACAAACTCACAGCTTGGGGACCACAGGCACCTGCCACCATGCCCTGCCTTTTTGTGGGTGCTGGGGATCCATAGCAGGGTCTTTAAGCTAGCTCAGCAAGTGCTTTACTCACTAAGTTATCTCCTCACTCCCTCTTGCCACCTTTGATCATCTTAGACTTCCTTACAATAGAGAAATTCCAGACGGATTTCTTAGTACTTTTGGTCTTGTTTAGGCTAGAAGGAAAGTTATGCTCCTAGATCGGAAGTAGGTAAAGACATGGTTTTGTAAAATCCTTATGAAGGTCTAGTTCTACTCCTTAGATTGAGAAAGAATGGGAAAAGTGAGGTAGGAAAAGAGGGAGATGGGTAGAGGGAGAGAGAAAGAAAGAGGAGTGGGAAGGAGAGAGAAAGAGAGGGGACAAAGAGAGGAAGGGGGGACTGGAGAATGGAGAGTGGGAGACAAAAAGGGGTGTGAGAAGAGGAAGAGGCAGGGGTGGAAGGGGAGAGAGAGGGAGGGGTGTCACTTGCCCAGATCAAACATGAGCCACTAACTGAGCCCTGAGATTGCTGTCACTATTTCATCTTAAAAAAACCTTCTGTTTATGAGGATATCTTTTTTCAATGATTTATTTTTATTTCATGTGCATTGGTGTTTTATCTGCATGTGAATGTTGGATCCCCTGGAACTGGAGTTGTAAGCTGACATATGGTTGCTGGGAATTGAACCCAGGTCCTCTGGAAGAACAGCCATCTTAACCGCTGAGCCATCTCTCCAGCCTTCTTACAGGATATATTTAAAACTAACATACCCCTGTGCCTTTTTGGTGCTTTCTTTTGTCTCTGGGATTTTGGTGCTTATTCTTGGTTATTTTCATTGGTAGAGGTGGTGAGGGAAACATTTAGACCTTTACTTTTGAAAAATTTGAGACAAGTTTAGGCTTATTACCTTCTATTTAACTTCCACTAGTGACATATGCCAACGTTTTATTATTACAATTATGATGCTGAAATTGACAGAAATTCATTAATTTAATCCACATTTCCCCAGTCACATTATCTTCGTGTTTTTCATTCTACGTAATTTTATCTCGTGTACTCACCATCGTTATTCTCAAGGCACATTCCATTAGGTCAGTATGCGGGACTCTTGCATTGTTCTTTACATTAGGTCGGTAGCGGCACTCTTCATTGTCTTTTCAGAAACACACCCACCTCCTTCTGTCCCCAACCACTAAATTAGTACTAAGTTATGAGAGGTTGTCATTAAAAACATTGTTTTTGGCTTGAGAGATGGTTCAGCCATTAAGAGCTTGTGCTGTTCTTCCTGAGGATTGTAGGGGAATGTGTTACAGCTGTGGAGCTGCAAAGACAGCCTAACTTACCAGGAACCCAGGTTATACTTAGAGCTGGAATAGGACAGTTCTGTTGAGTCACAACAGGACAGCTCAGCTCTGGAGGAAAGGTGCCCTGATTTATAAGGAAGCCAGGCTATCTAGAGCTGGGGTGTGGTGGGGGGATGGTCTCCCTGCAGGATATAGCAATCCCGTTCTTCTCCTGGAGAGCCCCTACAGCTGAGCTCTGCTCTGTTCTCTGTATCAGAGCTATCTGCTTCTTCTCCTGCCCAAGATGTTACTTCTTTTGCTAACACTCTGCCAAAGGGGAAGCCCCTTGCAGAAATGTAGCAATCTCTTCCGGCTCTAGAGAAAACTTGTTACTTTTTCTGCTCAGCCTTGCTCAGCCCCCCCCAACCCCGTAGGGAGCATTCCAGCAAGGTTCTTCTGTTCTGTTCTGTTCAGCCTTGCTCAGCCCCCGCAAGGAAGCATCTCAGCAAGGTTTTTCAGTTCAGTCCCCTAAGGGACGCCACAGCCAGGTTCTTCTATTCTGTGCTGGTGAATGAAGACCATCACCCAAGAAAGAGATTTATTTAGGAAGGAAGAGACCAGGAGAGTGGCTGCCTCTGCCAGGGTGGGGTAAAAGGGAACTTTGAACTGAATGGGCAGAGAAGCTTATATAGGGCTTCTTAGGAGTGAAGCTTTCCCAGGGAGGCGAGGGATTGGTTAGTTTTCCCTGCTCAGGGATTAGTTAGTTTAGTTGGTCAGGAACAGAGATGGCTCAGATTTCATGGCCAAACTGTGGGACCAGGGCGTATTTCTTTTACTGGCTCAAATTCTAGGGACAAAGTGTGTTTCTTTGGCACTGGTTTCAGAGTCAGGGCATGTTTCTTTGGGTCCTGGGTTCAGGGATAATGATGTTTCTTTCACTGGCTCAAGTCTCAGATCCAAAGTGTGTTTCTTTCACTGGCTTAGGGCTCAGAGTCAGGGTGCTCAGTGATTGGTTAGTTTCTTGCTCCATTTGGCCCTTTTACCCTACTTTCCCTCCTTTTTTGTTTGTTAATAAACAACTGGGGGACTAGAAAAGGGGAGATGCTTTCATTAGACTACTTCCTACTGAATTGGGGCATTGAGGTTCTTGGGACAATCTTGATCTTCATCCGCAGGATGTAACTGAAATGCTGCTGGTCTCTGACTCTGTAACTAGGGCTTGGTAATCCCGTAACAGTAACTGGTTAGAAAATAAACTTAAAAAAATCTGTTATTTTGTTTTGTAGATGTTTTATATAGATGAATTTTTTCCCTGTTTGTGCAGATGTATTCACAATCTTTGGAGTGTCCATAGTAGAAATGTCCAATGTAATAGTGAACTTTACATTTTAATTACATCATCTCTTCCCATTTCTGTCTCCTCTGCCTCCTAAATTCATGGCCTCCTCTTTAACCATCATCGTTACATGTATATGCGAATGAAGTAAATGTATACATACAACCTATTGGGTTCCTTCAGGGTTGGCTGCACGCGTATGTTTCTAGGGCTGATGGCTTGGTGTTGGGTGACTCATCAGGGCACTCATCCCTGGGGAAGACCAAGTCTTCCTCTCTCAGCAGGTGCTAATTGCTTGTAGCTTTTCATCTAGGGACGGGAGGAACCCTAGTATATTTTCCTCAACTTATGTTGGGATGTCAGCCATTGTTGGAATTGTTTGTCTTGTTTAGGCAGCCGTGTTGTTGAGATTTCATGGCTGTAGCTTTTCTGTCGCAGCTAGAAGGCACAGTCCCCCAGCAGATCTCCTCATCCTCTGGCTCTAGCAGTCTCCCCGCCATTTCTTCCAAATGTTTCCTGAGCTGTAGGTGTAGGGGTGTGTGGTAGATGCATCAATTGGGGCTGGACACCCCATGGTCAGTTGTTCTCTGCATTCTGGCACTCGTGGCCGTCTGTAATGGAACCACAAAAAGAAACTCCTTTGATGGGGGCTGTGTTTTACACTCATCTGTAGTCCTAAGGATAAGAATTCAGAATGTCCTTAGGGATTATACTGATGGAGGAAAGTCCAAGATCCATGACCTCACGAGCCCTAGGTAGATGTCAGTGTTTACAGTACCAGGCACAATTTGCCCTGTTAAGTGGGTTTTGAGTTCGATTAGACAGTTGTTGGTTACTGCCAAGATGTGAATGCTGCCCCTGAACCTTCAGAAGTATCTTGCTGTGCTAGTCATTGTTGTGGTCATAGGTGTCACAGCTGAGTCATGACAACCATCGAATGTTTTCCTTCCTCAGCAGCTTGTATAGTACCTTCAAGTATTGCCCAGGGAGGAGGCTTTTAGGTTAGTTCCAGTTCAAATCTTTTGAGTTCTAAGTCAAAAGTGAATGCTGTCCTTGGCAATGGGTATTTATTTACCTTCAACTTCTGGGAGGCAACCAAGGACAATAACAATGACCTATATTGTCTATGTGTGCTGAGGATTTAGCCTAAACAACAAATCAAAAGGAAGTTTCTCATGCCTGTAATAGAGATTTATTAATTAGTCTATAGCTCCTGGGGGTAGGAGTATAACTTCCTTACGTTATACACAGTCATATATATTGTATATAAATTTAGATAAATATAAAACAGTGATTCCCCACGTCTTTCAAGATGCCCTGTTATTTATCCTTCTGCTCCCTCTGCTGTACTGACTCACTGTGCAGTCGGAGTCACACTTTCAATATCTGATGATGCATGTGTATCACCACACCTGACTTTCAACATACATTTTGTAAAATCTGAAATCATTTTTAAAAACTGTCTTTTCCCATAACTTCTTTAAATCGATCAGTGAAGGCTTCGGTTATCATGTAACAAATATTTAATAGGAAGACATGCTTATTTATTCTGTAAGCTTTAAATGTTTAATGCATGTAGCTGGGCATAAAATTTTAGTAAGAAATTTATTCTTTATTTTATTTTATAACATCTATGTTCATTTTTTTTGCTGCCAGGAAATTCATGTGCAGAACTTAATTTCTATGGAATCCTGTCTGTATTTCTGTTATAGTTATCAGTGCCCATCTTCACCACATAAGTATTTGTTGTTATCTATTTCCGTGTCTTTTTATGTGTGCTGAGAACTGAACCTGAGGCCTCTGTTATGTTAAGGATGTCTTATACCATATATACTTGTATTTAAAACTAAACTTTCTCTGATGTATACTTATAAACTGTCTCAAATCTTTTAGAGTAGGTGAAATATGTACAAAATAATGGATTGATTCTAACTGGAGGTGGATTTTGTGTGCGTGATGCTGGATATTGAATTTAAGCCTTGGCTATGCTAACATTGAGCTGCATCTGAAATCTCAGACAGAGTTTTAATTAACTGTCTTACAAATATTTCCTTTGTAAATACTTCACGCGAAGCCTCTTGCTTTCAGTCTGTCCCTCTTAGTCCCTGGTGGTCTCCTTCCTAGATATTCTATCTTCTGCTGACAGACGAATGCAGTAGGTATGTATTACAGAAGGGAAAACACATTGGTAAAAATAGGCAAGCCATGCCCAGAGTTTTGGCCTTCCTAGAAGATCTTCAAATTAAAACAGTATTGTCTTTGTGGGATGATTTTAGGTGAGGAAACACTTTATTTTATTTTAATGGGTGTTTTGCTTGTGTGTTTTTCTGTGCACCATGTACATGCCTGGTGCCCACAGAGGTCAGAAGAGGGCACTGGGTCACCTAGAACTGGAGTTATAGACAGTTGTGGGCTGCCGTGTAGGTGCTGGGAATTGAACCCAGGTCCTTTGGAAGAACAGCCAGTGTTCTTGATCACTGAGCCATCACTCCAAACTAAAAAGGAACAGTTTGAATGACCAATATGAATTTCCTAAAGCTATGATAATAGTAGTTTTTGATACCTGGCATCTTGCACCTAAAATTTATTTATGAATGTGGTGTTATGTATTTTCTTTGGAACCATAATTTAACTGTAAGGAGAGAAAATTGTACACTGACTTTCACAAGTCTCTTCCTTTGTCATTCAATGAAGACTTATTACATCCACAAGATCAATGGGTACTGAGCCATCATGACACTTGCATGATGCTAAAAGGAATGTCTTTGTCCATAAGGGGCTTGTTTTATAATGGAATTCTGTGTATACTGCTGTTATGTATTGCTATGTGTTTAAAGTTGCTGTGTATCTGAAGGGAACTTAAGCCAATTTTGGGAATTGAGAGGTACTGTTTAAAAGACACATCTAAGTATAAGTGTTAGCTCTCCTGCATTTGCTAGAAATTAGCCACATGCAACCACGTTTAGGCAGAGAGAATATTTTGTGTAAAGGCATAAACACAAATGAAAAGCTGATACTGAATAGAAATGGTCGATGTTTAGGTATCACTCGTGAGTGAGGGAGAGGCTGGAGAGAAAAGCAGGAATACTCATGATGTTTGTGTTTCTCTTGAGTAAATACACAGCCACTCAGGCTTGTGGTTAGAGGAATTGTTGGGCTCACTTTGTGCATTAGAGAGTTTACTGCCAGGCTTTTCCTGTTGCTTGGACACCAGCACCATTCAGTAGCAACAGACACACAACTGTGATTCCTTCTGGAGGCTGAAGTATGTCAGGGATACGTGCTCACTTGAGGTATTGTTAACTGTGGTAAGCAGTATGGAGACAAGGACTGAAGTTTGGGAAAGAATTCTTAGCTGGAAAGAAACAATTAGACACATGAAACTTAAATGCTCATTTGATATCAATATAAAAGTCCATTTACTATTTCCTTATGCAATTGTAAACATATTCCAATCGTTTTGTTTCTAGTATAATGCAAACTTAATTTGAAGTAACTTTTTAAAAATCTAGTTCTGGGGATTGACCCTAAGGCCCTATACATGGTAGGCAAGCATTGTATAACAAAGCTACGGTTGTATCTATAGCTTTGAGATAACTTTTATGTTACTGACATGCTCTTTCAGTTTAAAATCTCACAGGAAGCTGGACAGTGGTGGCGCATGCCTTTAATCCCAGCACTCAGGAGGCAGAGGCGGGGAGATCTCTGTGAGTTCGAGGCCAGCCCGGTCTACAAGAGCTAGTTCCAGGACGGGCTCCAAAACTACAGAGAAACCCTGTCTCGAAACAAACAAACAAATCTCACAGGGAAATGGTAACAGTGTTGATGGAGTGAAGAGCAGGGTAGTTCTGTCAGCAAAATGAGGGGAGCTTTGAGTTGATGGAGTGATCGTGGAGCACAGCTCCAGCAGTGTTAATGGCAGGAAAATGAGTTCCACAGGCTGAACCTTTGAGTGTATATTCTAAATCTGTCAGCTGTGATAGACAATGGGAGAAACACACCTTAGCGACTGATGCTGCCAATAGTAGTATTTACCTCACAGAATGGAAGTGAGGATTAAGAGCATTGATGCTTTTTAGTTTCTTAGGGAAGCTCCTAACAGATAGGAAGACTACACAAGTGTTTGCTGAATTAGTAAACAGAACATGCCTCTTTGCCATCCTAGTATAGTTGCTAGATAGCCAGGGAGAGCCACTGGTCTATGTCCCATCTATCACCTCTCCACACCCAGAAATCACACACCGGACATGGCAGTCCTTGAAGGGAAAGGAAGGCCAAATAGGTTAGTTTATATTTGGACAACATGGTGCCGATATGGATATCAGGCATGGGCCAAGATGGCTAATACTGGCTATCCAGGGGACTGTGAGTTAGAGTCAAATGGCTGATACTGGATGTCTGGGGAACCCAAAAGTAAGCAGTGGTGTAATTTTGTATAATTATTCCTTGCAAAATACCACTTTTGTATGATAAATATGGCCTTGAGGTCACCTTCACCAGCCTGTGTCTCTGTAGTCCCGTGTGTGCCTATCTCCACTGTGGCCATATGATGGTACGCATATGTTTCTGGCTATCTTTGTGAAGACCATGTGTGTTGGCATGTGTCTGTGTACCTGCTGCCATCTGCCTGCCTAGTGGTCTGTGTGCCAGTAAATAAAGTATGACTTAGTTGACTATGAATCCTTGCAATCTCTTCAACCTCCCAGCCTCCCAGGACCCTTCTCCTTTCTTGCCACTGGGACTTAAATGTCACAGGAATCCAGTCATACCGAAATTACTATTGAAGTACTAGTCAGAACTCGGAGGGTAGGAGGCTGCATGAGAATACATTTAAAAACAGAAGCTAGATAATTCTTGTTCATAACAGTATCTTGATGGATGTAGTGCTATTGTTGAATTCTCTGACAGCAGGATTATTTGTGTGTTTCTTTAGGACTGAGTAAAGCACAGCACTGTGTTACAAGGGACACAATGTATTAGATCACAGTAAAGCACAGCACTGTGTTATAAGGGACACAATGTCTTAGATCACAGTAAAGCACAGCATTCTGTGTTACAAGGGACACAATGCTTAGATCACAGTAAAGCACAGCATTCTGTGTTACAAGGGACACAATGCTTAGATTACAGTAAAGCACAGCACTGTGTTACAAGGGACACAGTGTCTTAGATCACAGTAAATCACAGCACTGTGTTATAAGGGACACTGTCTTTTTTTTTCCATTCAAAAATTGACACTTCCTTCCCTTCTGCCATTCCCCACCCACTCCCCCACTAACCCTTCTCCCTCCCGCTCCATCCTTAAGAGAGGGCAGGGTATCCTGCCCTGTGGGAAGTCCAAGGCCCTCCCCCTTCCATCCTGGCCTAGAAAGGTGTGCATCCAAGTAAACTAGGGTCACAAAAAGCCAATACATGCAGAAGAGACAGGTCCCAGTGCCATTATCGATGGCTTTTCAGTCAGCCCCCATTGTCAGCCACATTTAGAGAGACCGGTTTGATCGCATGCTCGTTCAGTCCCGGTCCAGCTGGATTTGGTGAGCTCCCATTAGATCAGGCACACTGTCTCAGTGGGTGAACCAACCCCTTGCGATCTGGATTTCCTTGCTCATCTTCTCCCTCCTTCTGCTCTTCAACTGGACCTTGGGAGCTCAGTCCATTGCTCTGATGTGGATGTGGGTCTCTGTCTCTATCTCCATCCATTGGACGAAATTTCTATGGTGATAATCAAGATATTCATCAGTGTGACTATGGGACAAGGCCAATTCAGGCACCCTCTCCTCTGCTGCCCAAGAACCTAGCAGGGGACATCCCTGTGGACACCTGGGATCCCCTCTAGAGCCAAGTCTTTTGCCAACCCTAAAATGGCTCCCTTAATTAAGATATCTTCTTCCCTACTCCAATATCTGCCTTTCCTCCATCTCCACCCTCCCACTCCCCCAAGCTCTCCACAGTCCTTCCCTTCTCTCTTCTCTTTCCCCTTCTCCCCTTCCCCCAGCCCCAACTCCACCCCTACCCTCACACCTGTGCTCCCAACCATTGCCTGGCTATCTTGTTTGCTTTCAATTTCCAGGAGGATCTATATATGTTTTTCTTTGGGTTCACCTTGCTATTTGTCTTCTCTAGGGTTGTTAGCTATAGGTTTAATGTCCTTTGTTTATGGCTAGAGTCCACTAATGAGTGAGTACATACCATATTCATCTTTTTGGGTCTGGGTTATCTCACTAAGGATAGTGTTTTCTATTTCCATCCATTTGCATGCAAAATTCAAGATGTCATTGTTTTTTTTTTTTACCACTGAGTAGTATTCTAATGTGTATATATTCCACACTTTATTTATCCATTCTTCCATTGAGGGGCACTTAGGTTGTTTCCAGGTTCTGGCTATTACAAATAATGCTGCTATGAACATAGTTGAACAAATGCTTTTGTAGTATGATTGGGCATCTCTTGGGTATATTCCCAAGAGTGGTATTGCTGGGCTTTTTGTTTTTCCAAATAAAGTTAGTTATTGTTTTCTCAAGGTCTATGAAGAATTTTGTTGGGATTTTGATGGGGATTGCATTAAATCTATAGATTGCCTTTGGTAGAATTGCCATTTTTACTATATTGATCCTACCAATCCAGGAGCACGGGAGATCCTTCCATTTTCTGGTATCCTCTTCAATTTCTTTCTTCAAGGCCTTAAAGTTCTTGTCAAATAGATCTTTCACTTCCTTGGTTAGTGTTACCCCAAGATACTTTATGCTATTTGTGGCTATTGTGAAAGGTGATGTTTCTCTGATTTCCCTCTCCACTTCTTTATCCTTTGTCTATAGGAGGGCTACTATTTTTTTTTGAGTTGATCTTGTATCCTGCCACATCACTGAAGGTATCTATCAGCTGTAGGAGTTCTTTGGTAGAGTTTTTGGGGTCGCTGATGTATACTATCATGTCATCTGCAAATAACGAAAGTTTGACTTCTTCCTTTGAAATTCAAATCCCCTTGATCTCCTTATGTTGCCTTATAGCTATAGCTAGAACTTCAAGTACTATATGAAAGAGTTATGGAGAGAGTGGACAGCCTTGTCTTAGTCCTGATTTTAGTGGAATCGCTTTGAGTTTCTCCCCATTTAATTTGATGTTAGTTGTTGGCTTGCTGTATAGTGCTTTTACTATATTTAGATGTGGTCCTTGTTTCCCTAATCTCTCCAAGACCTTTATCATAAAGGGGTGTTGAATTTTGTCAAATGCTTTTTCAGCATCTAATGAAATGATCATATATTTTTTTCTTTCAGATTATTTATATGATGGATTACATTGATAGATTTGTTACATTGATAGTATGTTGAACCAGCCCTGCATCTCTGGGATGAAGCCTACTTTTCATAATGGATAATTTTTTGATGTGTTCTTGGATTGGTTTGCCAGTATTTTAGTGAGAATTTTTTTTCACATTTAATTTTTTATTATTGCATTATAAATAGTACCATTCAAAATTTCCACCTCCTCCGCTCCTCCCATTTCCCTCCCGCTTCCCCACTCCCCCTCCCCTTTTCCCCTCCAGTCCTAAGAGAGGGCAGGTTACCCTGCCCTGTGGGAAGCCCAAGGCCCTCTTGCCTCCATCCAGGCCTATGAAGGTGTGAATCCAAACTGACTAGGATCCCAAAAAGCCAGTACATGCAGTAGAATCAAATCCCAGTGCCATTATCTGGACTGAGCTCCCAAGGCCCAGTTGAAGAGCAGAAGGAGGGAGAAGATGAACACAGAAGTCAGAACTGCAAGGGATTCGTCCACCCATAGAGATGGTGTGCCCGATCTAGTGGGAGCTCACCAAGGCCAGCTGGACTGGGACTGAACGAAAATTTATTGAGAATTTTTGCATCGAAGTTCATGAGTGAGATTGGTCTGTAATTCTCTTTCTTGTTTGCGTCTTTGTGTGGTTTTGGTATCAGGGTAACTGTAGCTTCTTAAAAAGAGTTTGGCAATGACTCTTCTGTTTCTATTATGTGAAACATATTAAGGAGTATAGGTATTAGCTCTTCTTGGAAGTGCTGGTAGAATTCTGCCTTAAAACCATCTGGTCCTGGGCTTTTTTTGGTTGGGAGGTTTTTGATGACAGCTGCTATTTCCTCGCGACTTATAGGTCTATTTCAATTGTTCACTTGGTCTTGATTTAATTTTGATGTATGGTATTTATCTAAAAACCTGTCCATTTCTTTACATTTTCCAATTTTGTGGCATACAGGCTTTTGTAGTAAGACCTAATGATTCTCTGAATTTCCTCAGTGTCTGTTGTTATGTCCCCCTTTTCATTCCTGATCTTGTTAATATGAGTATTCTCTCTTCGCCTTTTGATTAGTTTGGATAGGGGTTTGTCAATCTTGTTGATTTTCTCAAGGAACCAGCTCTTTGTTT
>PVIU01015592.1:0-47702 GCA_004026605.1 Ondatra zibethicus
GGACGAGAGTTCAATTCCTAGCTCCCACACGGCAGCTCAAAACAGTGTGACTTCAGTCTCAGGTTATCTGACCCTCTTTTCTGACTTATATATGAGCAGGCACACACATGATGTACACATATACACAAGCCAAACCCTCATACACATGAAAACAACAAAATAAATACATCCTTTTCAAAAGCCATTTGGCAGAAATTCAAACTACTCCAATATCAGCACTTCTTGAAATCAAAATATGTGTCCTAGATTGGACTCATTGCTAAACAATGAATTCTGCTTAGCAACATTTTCACTTTAAACTAGACAATCATATAAGAGTGTAAAATAAATTTCTGACCACTCAAATGATGCATAAGACCTTGTTGCATCAGGAAAAAAAAAATCCAGGGAATCCCCAGTGCATGCCTGTGTAATTTGACATGATTATGCACCCTTCTAAAAATGTCAAGAGTTTCACTTTGCCAAAATGATTTGGATCGTGTAAACATTTTTTTAATGTCGCATCTCCATTTCTAACATACATAAGTGTAGGACAATGTATACATAGTGAAAGAAAAGTGTGAAAAGTTCACCATTTGTGGGAAAAAGATAGTTCTGAGAGTCACAAGGAGAAAAGACCAAATCCATGCTTATCATTACTGATTGGTATTGAGCGGCTGTATGATTTCAGGGGACATACCTAAATATAGAATTGATTATAAAAATAACAAGTTCATGAGACAAAGATTAATTTTTATTACTACAATAGAATAATGGAACACCATTTCTGAACTTCAGTTTAAATGAAGTTCAACACTATTTATAGCATTCTTGGACATTAAAATAGTATAGACAAATGCATTTTACCACATGTAAATGTCAATATTTTGATCGCCTTATTTTTCTGACATTTTGGCCACACTCAAAATTTATAGGATGCTTTACATTAGACAAAATAAAGGTGGGAATAACTAAATATCAGTAGTTGTAAGAAAATGAGTCATCATAATGGAAGAGACAATTTGATACCACATAAAATGAATTAAGCAAAAGTTTTTTCATGTTTGTTTTCTCATTTCCTTATGATCCAGGGCAGAAGTAGGACATAAGGGGAACATGTATGACAACTGAAAAGCAGGGTGAGCCTCTGAACGTTGACAGAGGGCAGTTGCTCTGCTCTGGTCTGAACAGGAACTTTGTGGTCCTGGATTTACTAATCCAGATTGCAGTTTGTTCAACTAACACCTGATTTCTTTTTTCTTTTTTCGATCTGACCCTCGGCACATCTCTGATGAGCAGAGCATGTGCAAGTCACCCACAGCATCACGGCTGGCAGTGGCCTGGCATTCTGTACACCTCGGGTGAGAAGGGAAAGTGTGTGTCACTCACAGCATCAGGGCTGGTGGTAAGAAGAAACGTGGTTTCCCTGAAGATGTCGTGATTACAGTTTTCCTTCTTGGGTCTGATTCTCTACTGCGTTGTCCCAGTTTACATCACCTCCATTGCTACCCACTAGCTCATAAATGTCTGTCATAGACAAAGCACCTGTTTAGATTCTGCCACTGGATAAGGTGTAGCTTTTATCACAGAAAACTTATTCCAAAGACCAGTAACTGACACAGAAGTGAGCAATAGAACAAGTAGACAAGTAGGTGATGCTGGCAGTGTGTTTACATTTCCCTGTTCTGTTTTAGCTTCTTATTGCATACACAAAGGGGATAATTGATGGTCTTGATAGGAAGACTAGATAGAAGAGAGAAGAAATATGCGGAAACTAGAAAAATAGAAAAATGAAACTTTTAGACCATAATAATACACTAACTTTGCCAAAGGACAAGGTAATGATAACATTACCAATTTCTAAGTAGATACAATCCAAAATTTAGTGATAAAATCAATGTGTTTTTTTTAATTACGAACTTGGATTAGTTGAATTATAGCCATAAAAGACTACTAAGGAAAGATGCTCTCAGCTCTCTTACCTCTCCCACCCTCCCCACTGTTCTTCTGAAGAGGCAGCTTTCTGTCTCCCTCCCCTTCCCTTCTCTCTCCTCTTCCCTCTCTCTCTGTCCTTCTATCTCTCTCTTTTTCTCTGTCTCCCCCTTATACCTTCCTAACACCCTCTAAATAAACTCTCCATTACCCCCCCAAAAAATATTACTAAGATGCAGCCTAAGACACAGGATATGTTCCAAAATGTTTTTTAAACCATCTAAAACAATGAGATGAATAATTCATATTTTAATTTCATATTGACAGGCTAATATTTTGAATTTATTGGATTACATAAAATAGCATCAAGGTAATGTTTACAGTTCCCTTCTACTTTTTGATGAGAGCTGCTTGGAAATATGAAATTAGTTATTTTGCTGACACATTTTAGTAAGACAGTCCCTGCCTAAGAAACTCTTTTAAAGGTTTATAAAGTCAATGAATAGCATATAAACCATTTTTATCAACATATAAACCTGATGTCATTTGACCATGATGTCATTTAATTGTTGTAGGAGTTCTTTGCTTCATCTGTCATTCATTCTTGAGGGTCAGGCCTATGTAGCAGGCTGCCCTGCTTGTGAGGAACATACAAGATGTCAGAAAATCTGGCTGGAATCAGAGTAGTTAATAGTGCAGTTTACCAGGAAAAGTAGCCAGAGCTTAAGAAAGCAACCCTTGTGCTGAAATCTTTCAGTTGGAATATCACTAGCAAATTTACCTTTGTTGTATCGATTTATTTCAATGTCTCTCTAGAATTTATCTTAAAAATCATATTATCTTCCTCTAAAAGCAGCGAAAGATCTATGGGGAAATTCCCCTTTGATTGTATTTTAAAAGACACTCATATATATTAATTTATCATCTACATTTTGAAATTTTAAAATATGCACACATCTTTCTGACAACTCCCTGCATGACATTACAGTCTTTACAGTCATGCTTTGAATATAGGTTGACTGCATGGACAAGAGTTCTATGCATGTTTTAATACTTTTATTGTTTGCCAAAAGTTGTATCTAATAGTGATTAATAATTAGGTACAGTTTCAACTCCTTCTGTTACTTTTCAGTTCTTCTTTTTCACAGATTATATTTGATTTTTAAAACTGGGGGTGGAGGCAAATGCTTAAAATAAATTATTTTTATAGAAATGCATGAATCTTTGAATTGAGCATTGAAGCTTATCTCAGAAATCTAAATAAGTAATTTTCTCTGAAGCATGTTTTGCCACAGAGAATTTTTAAAACTAGTCTTCTTATGAGAAATAAAGATTTATGAATTTAAATAATATATTTTTTAGAAATAATGTTTTATATAAACATCTTGTTAAAGCTACAGAATAAAGATAAGTAAATTAAATTTTCAGATGGTAGCATAAGGTGACATGAGTCAGCTTTTGGGGTCTATAAAATCCCAGCTAATACAGAAGATTGGAAAGCCCCATTAAATAATCATAATATACATTTATCTCTAATCTTGAAAGATAAAGTAGCTGTAAATGAATTTGTCAGTCTAGGTGAGCTCTCCATGCGGGAGCAAGTAGGAATGACAAAGTTGGTGCACATCTGCACTAAGCAACTCCAGTGAGAGTTGTAGAATCAACAGGGAAGTGCTTCCCCTTTTAGTCACAGGGTCAGTCAGGAAGAAGACCAAGAACTAGAGACATAATTGGAGATGAGGTTGGTTGAAGTTACTAGTTATGGTGAGGTGTGGAGGACAAAGATGAAGTCAGCGGAAGCCACTAGACAACAGCTAACAGACTCTTCTCTCTCTCTCTCTCTCTCTCTCTCTCTCTCTCTCTCTCTCTCTCTCTCTCTCTCTCACACACACACACACACACACACACACACACACACACACACGCATCATGAAAGCTTGAGGGAACAACCACTGTGGAGCTGGGAGCCAGAAAGGACAAAAAGCTCTATAAACTTTTCTGAGCAGAACGTCTGGTCATCAGTCCTTCTGCAGCCACCACAAAAGCCTCAAACGTCTCCAAGTCTACCCTGTCTCACAAGAACTGAAAGGCAGCACCAAGGAGAAAAATGAGAACTACGTCACTCAACTCAGGAAACTGTGCCAGAAACTCAGTCAAACTGGAGTCTACTTGGGACTCATCATGAAGACAGGAGTCAGGTTCCAGTAACCGATCTGGTAGCTCACAAATGCCTACCATTCCCAGGACCAGGAAATCCAACACACTCTTTTGACTTCTATGGGCAACCATACACATAGATAGATACATAGATGATAGATAGATAGATAGATAGATAGATAGATAGATAGATAGATAGATAGATAGATAGATAGATAGATAAAATAACAAAATCAACTGAAAAGATAATTTGTCCAATTGTCAATAGTGCGATATATACCTGAAACCTGGTTCTATGTTTGATCAGGACTTGAAAATGATACCTCTATCATAATATGGCTTGCTCCATAAAACATCATAACAAGAATATTCAAAATCTACTCCACAAAGGTAAATACTGATCAGTACAATATGTCTTTGTATATATACATAAAAAATTACTTTAAAAGATATTTAAAAAATTGCTGATGATGCTTTGTCAGGTTTAAATTATTTCCTTCTTCTGATACTATAGTTTTGAGCAAGCAGAGTATTTCACAACTCTCATTGAATGCTAGAACCATTTTGTTGCACTTTAATGTGATCTTTGAATGTCTTTTTCTTTGAATGATTGTATGTTTGTATGGGTATATGGATGTTTGCACTGTATTTCCGTTTACTAGCTGTAAGTGGAAAGCCTGCCCTTATTTATATCCAGATTCTGATCATGAAATGTTCAGTGCTGATCTATTGCAATGTATGCACTCTTCATTATTGTTTATCACCACTGATAGTACCAAGAATCTGTCGTATAGTTTTGTTCATAAATGATATTAGAATACTGTCTGGTACTCACCATGAAAAACATGAGAATGTTTCTATTAGAGTTCTATATTTTGTGTTGACCACACATAGAATTATTCCAATAATTCCATAACTTTCTTTAATAAATGCTTACCCAATGACTGGCTTTTCCCCAGGGCTTATTTACTGAGTGGTGATTTTGCAGACCTGGCTATGTCACAGGATATTCTGTCTGTGTTTCTTTGTCCATGAACTTTTAGTACTTCCTGCTCTCAAGGCATGTGAGTTACCCATAGAAGTTGCATTCATGCTATCTATCACTCTTGAAACAAGTACAACTGATACGTGTTTACTTTTTTGTCTTTCTGAACAGCCAATGCAGTACTTTAAAAGTGTAAACTTTTAGACAAGCAGTTTTTCATGGATTTTTAAAAAGCTCCTTGATTTTTACTTCATTTATTTCTATTCTATTGTTTACAATTTCATTTATTTTGCTTACTCTACATCTCCTTTGTTCTAGGTTTTTTTCTAAGCAGAGATTATTTGAGAATACCTCCTAGATATGAGTGTTTGTGTCTTGGGTGTCCCTTGGAATAGTGGCATCTCAACAATAGTGATGTACAATATTTTCATTTTCTTCTATTGTAGCTCTTCAAATTTCCCTTTTGATTTCTCCTGTGAATATTGTTTACTTGAAGCATGTCCAGTAGCTGCCAAATAATCAGTTGTATTCAAGATATCTTTATATAATTGATTTCCAGCTAATTTCATCTGGGCAAAGAACAGACTTTGTATGATCTGAATCAATTTAAGTTTATTGAGCCATTCTTTATACCCAGCATATGAACAATTTTTGTGAACATTTCTTGTGCACTTGAGAAAAATGTTCATTCTGTATTTGGTGGTCAGTGCTCCATAACTGTCAGTGAGGACATGCCAGTCTCCAGGGGTGTGTGAAGTCTTCATATTCTTAGTAATTTTCTGTATAATTGCTTCATGAATTCTTTAAAGAAGAGTATTAAAATCAGACAGTTGTTCCTTGTATCCTATACCTCTGTATTAAGAAAATATGTGGGGTTTTTTCATGACACTTACTTGTATTCTTATGAAATTATCCTTTAGCTTTCTATGCAAATTCTTAGTTAAAATCTTCTCTTTCTGATTTTAAGGCAGTTATTCTAGATTTCTTTTGAATATTGTTAGCATGGCATGTCTTCTCCAAATATTTTTTACCTTTTAAGTTATTAGTATCTTTGCCTTAACACTTTATTTTCTTAAAATATTATAAGACTTGATATTATTCTTTTAATTGAACCTGAAGACATTTTTAAGTTGAAGAGCTGAGACATTTAGCTTGATTATTACCATGATAGAATTTAAACATGCCATCTTGCTGTTTGTTTTATCTGAGTCTCATTTTTCTTGGGTGCTTTGTTCCCTCTCTCCTAGTCATTTGGAATAAGTACCAAAAAACCCAACTTGTTGAAACCACAGTTTTACACCAGATGGGAACGAAATAGTTGTCAAAAATTAAAGAATATCAAAAGTTTTTAAGTAATTAAAAGCAGAGAAGTTTTTTAAATATTTGAATTATAAAATAGGAAATATTTTTTCCAGACAGAAAGGAAATAATATATGCAAAAAAGATGTATACACAAGAAAGAAAGGAAATAATCTCAAATTTTGAAAATATAAGTATACATCTTTGTTTTTCTTCCTTAAATTCCTTTAATGACAACTATATTCTTAATTTCAAAATTGTAATAATGGACCTTGAGGACTATAACTTGGAAATGTATGTAAGATATGAAACATTAACAGAGAATAAAATGAATTAACTTATGACAAGTTTGCTTTGAGGAGAAAATATGAATTTGTAGCCATGATCTCAAAGGAGTTGACATTGAAAATAATATGGACTCAATATGAATATTTCACAAAGAATGCTTTATAAATAGTAAGTAAAATGCATTAATTATTAGAAATATTAGCCTCAACTTCACCATAATACTCATTATTATACCCTCTAGAAAGCCTGCATTTAGAGACATAGACAGTACCTCCTTTGACAGCTCAGATGTAGCCCATCCATGTGAAACAACTGAAGAATCAACTAACATATTTGACAAAAAATGGAAAAAATGTTACTTTAAAAATATTTTTACATGATCTCTGGACAGAAAAGAACAATGAACTCTGAGAACAGGGCAAGAAATAAGGGGAATTCCATAGCTTCCAGGGTTTACTCCCTATAGTCAGAACTTGGGGAGGAAAACACAAGAGTGTTTGCTTCTTCCCAACTGAAAAGTGACAATGAGGACAGAGACAAAGAACAAAGAAAAGCCCCAGTTCCTCTACTAAGATAATGAAGAAATGGTAGGATGATCTCATGTAGATTACCGGTACGGAGCTGAAAAACTCACTTGGAGAGAAGTCAGATGGCCCATGAGCTTGAGGGGAAGTCAGCAGCCCATGGTGGGTATTTTAGTATTGGTAACCCCTGAGCATATTCAGAGTCAAGAAAGAGGTGAGAGCTTCTCATTTAAAAATGAGTATTAACCATTTTTAAGTATTTTACTTACACAAAATAACATATAAAGACCTTATAAATTTATTATAACCTCACATATTCAGTTTCTGATGTTAGTTATCTGAAGGATTCATCACATCAAAAGCAAACACCAATTCAATAAATATAGTCCCCAAGGGTTACAACCAAATTAATGACGTTTTAATAAGGTTCTCTTTGCTCAAGTTCAATTAATCATTTCTGCATTTCATAATATAATTACTTATCTCAGGGTGCTACTTAACAGAAGATTCAGACTTCATTCTTTCATTTCATTACTTTTTACTTGATTGTAAATGTCCCCCATTGCAGAGAACACTGTAACAAGCACAAACTAAAACTTATAGCAATAAGAATCACCAAAGACAGAATCCTGATAAGACAAATGCCCTGACAAATGCTACATTATGACTTCTTTCATTGAAGGAGTAGTCACAAGATATTCTATGGCCAATGAAGTATCTTGTGAACTGAAATTAATGCTATTATAATGGCAGGTATAAAATTTTAGGCTTCAACTTCATTAATTTTTAATTTTATTTTGTGCATGTGCACATGTTTATATGTGTGCAGTTTCTTGAGGATGTATGGATGCATATGTATATGGGAAGGTCTTGCAAGGAGGTCACTTGTTGGTTCCCAGCTGCTCAGCCCTGAAATAACCACACAGATACTGTATTAGTTAAATCACTGCTTGGCCCATTAGCTCTAGCTTCTTATTCGCTAACTCACATCTTAATTTAACTCATCTCCATTAATCTGTGCATCACCACAAGGTTGTGGCCTACCAGTAAAGTTTCAGCGTGTCTGTCTCCTGTGGCTCCTTGTCTTCTCTCTGACTCTTCCCTTCATTCTCCCAGCATTAAGTTTAGTTTTTCCGTCCACCTCTGTTCTACCCTATCAGGCCAAGCCAGTTTTCTTTATTAATTAACCAATCATATTCACAACATACAGAGGGGAATCCCACATCAGGAAGGCTAGAATAAAATTTTGGATTCTATTATCGAGATGCAATCTATCTTGTCATTTTATTTTATTTCATATTATTTTGTTTTCTTCCTTTATTTTGACAGGAACTGTTACTGTTATTGGCTTGGGGCTCACATATTAGGCTAGAATGACCGTTCATAAGACGCCTCTCGGACACCATTGCCAGCAGCATCCTGCCAGTACTAAGAACATAAGCATACGCCACTATGAAAAGTTTCTCTTACCAAGTTTGGTGGACTGAAGTCAGGTATATACCTACAGCTTTCTTCATGGATAAGAATTTTACTCCATGGAGCTGAAGAGATGGCTCAACAATTAGGAGCACTGGCTGCTTTTTCAGATATCATGAGTTCATTTCCCAGCAACCATATGATGGCTCACAACCATTTATAATGAGATCTGGTGTCCTCCTCTGACCTGTAGGCAGACCTACAGGTAGAACCCTGTGTGTGTGTGTTTTTCATATATATATATGAAAAAGTAAGAAATTTTACTCCAGGGTGATACATATGGATCTCTTTGCATTCTTCTACATGTTGGCAACAAGTTAGACCAGCAACATTTGTTAGAGATGTTTTCTCTTTTCCATTGTATAAGTTTGGCATCTTTATCAAATATCAGGTGTCCATAGGTATGTGGATTATTTTTGGGTCTTTGATTCAAGTCCTTTAATCTGTCATCTGCTTTTATGATACTATCAAGTGGTTTTTATTACTATAGCTCTGTAGCAGATCTTGAAATCATAAATGTTGATACCTCCAGATGTTATTTTATTGTGCAGGATTGTTTTAGCTATCCTGGGTTTATTGTTTTTCCACATGAATTTAAGTATTATTCTTTCAAGATTTGTAAAAAATTTTATTGAGATTTTAATGGGAATTGCATTGAATCTGTAGATTACTTTTGATAAGATGGCCATTTTACTATCCTGAGCATGAAAATTTCATTTTCTGTTATCTTCTCCAAATTCTTTCTTCAAAGACTTGAAGCTTTTGTCATACATGTCTTTCACTTTCTTGGTTAGATTTATCCAAAGATATTTTCTATTATTTAGGAATCAGTTGATTCTCTGATTTCATTCTCAGACTATTTATCGTTTGTACATAGAAGGGTTACTAGTTTGTTTTTAAATTAATCTCATACCCTTTCATATTACTAAACATGTTTAACAGCTGTAGGAATTTCATGGTAGAGTTTTTGCGGTCCCTTATGTATACAATCATATCATCTATGAATAATAATACTTTAATTTCTTCCTTTCCAATCTGTATCCTCTTGGTCTCCTTCATTTGTTTTATTGCTCTATTTAGAACTTCAAGTTCTATATTGAATAAGTTTGGAGAGAGTGTACTATTTTGTCTTATTCCTGATTTTAGTGGAATTGCTTTGAGTTTCTTTCCATTACTTCAATGTTGACAATAGGTTTGTTGTATATTGATTTTATTATGCTTAGGTATGTCCCTTGTATCTATGATGTTTCCAAGACTTTTATCATGAAGGCATGTTGGATTCTGTCAAAAGATTTTTTGGCATCTAATGAGATGATCATGGGAATCAAAGACCTCAAAATAAATTTAGAAGCACTGAACATGGTAGACGAGAAAGTGGGAGATAGCCTTGAAGACACTGGCACTGGAGACAACTTCCTGAACAGATCACCAGCAGTACAAACACTATATCAACACCTAATAAATGGAACTTCAGGAAATTGAAGCTTCAGTCAGGCAAAGGACATCATCAATGGGACAAAACAGAAATCTACAGAATGGGAACGGATCTTCAGCAATCACATGGAAAGAGACTGGTTTCCAAAATCTATAAAGTACTCAAAAACTAGACATCAGCAAACTAAATAATACAATTAAAAATGGGGTAAATATTTAAATGGAGAATTCTCAACAGAAGTATCACAAATGGCCAAGATATACTTAAGGAGATGTTCAACATCCTTAGCCATCAGGGAAACACAAATCAAAATGACTCTGAGATACCATCTTATACCAGTCAGAATAGCTAGGATAAAAACACCAACGATAGCTTATAACCATAAGCTGGTTCAATAATTTTCATAGTAGCTTTATTTGTAGTAGCCAGAACATTTAAACAATCTTGATGTTCCTCAACTGAAGAACGGTTAATGAATAACCAAAATATAATACACTTACACCATGGAGTATTACTCAGTTGTTAGAAAACAAAGACATCAGAAAATCTTAATGCAAATGGATAGAACTAGAAAAAAATTCTGAGTGAGGTAACCCTGACAGAGAGGGACAAACACAGTATGTTCTTACTCATACTTATGCATGATATTAGGTATAAAATAAAGCCCTAGAGATACTATGCCACAAGGAGGGTTTGCAGGTGTATGCCCAGATCTCCCTGGGAAGGGAAAACAGAAGAGATTTTATGAATGGACTGAGGGCAGCTGGGGATGGGGACATGAGTGATCAGGATGTGAAGAGAATGCTGAAAGAGACTACTGAAAAGGGAGGGGATTTGGGGGCCAGGTAAAAACCTGGCAAAAGGAAATCTCCCAGGAAATTACGAGGATGATTTCAGTTAAGATTCCTAACAATAGAGGATCTTGAGCCTGAAATGGCCATCTACTGTGACCAGGCAAGACTTCAAATGGAGAGAGTGGGGAATCAACCCAAGTATATCAACTTCAACCTACAGTCTGCCTGACTATTGAAATGTTTGGGGTAAGGGTGGCCTTGAAATTGAGGGAGTGGCCCACCAAGGACTTTTCTAGCAAAAAAAAAGAAATCATGCTGGGAGAGTAAGCCTACCCTTGACACTGCCTGGAGAATCAGGACCCACAACCTGGATGACCCAGGAACTTAGAAACAACCAAAAAAGACTGGAAAAAAATTGTCAATGATATCAATGTAATGATGGCTAACAATATTCTTCTATACTCATAGATTGGTGCCTAGCACAGCAGTCATCAGAGTGACTTCATCCAGCAACTGATGGAAATAGATGAGGATTCATAGACAGACCTTGGGGAATCTTACAGAAAAAGGGGGAAAAGGATTGTAGGAGTCAGAGAGCTCAAGGACACCATAAGAAAACTCATACAAATCAGCTAATCTGGGCTCACAGGGACTTACTGAACTTGCATGTGACTGACCTAGGCAGTCTGCAAATATGTTACAGTTGTGTGGCTTGGTTATCCCGTGGGACTCCTAACAATGGGAAGAGGGGCTCTCTCTAACTCTTTTACAGGATTTTGGGGCCCTACTTCCCATTCTGTGTTGCCTGGCCCAGTCTTAACACATGGGGAAGTCTTACTGCAACTTGATAAGTATGCCATGTTTTCCTAATAGTAATGAAACACCTGTCCTTTCCTGAGCAGAAATGGAGGAGAAATGGATTGGTGAGTGGGAAGTAAGAGGGTGTGGAGAGACATAGTAGGAGAAAAGGGGGGAGGGTAAACTGTGGCCAGGATGTAAAATAAATAAATAAATACATTTATATAAAAATCATTTTATTCCACTATTCTTGTAAATAAGCTATATCCTGAGGTTTTATAAATTAATAGTAACTTGTAGGGAATAAATAAAATTTTATGCTATTTGATAATAAAGTAATCTAAAACATTGGTCATATTAATGAAATGTAATTTAGTTTCCAAAATGCCATTTCACAAGAGTATTAATCTAAAGGAAAGTTTGTTTCCTGATTAACATATGAAAATACCAGCTATTTCTGTGTTTATACAGCTGGACAAAAAGATGATGAAGGCTGCTCTTATAATGGCATAGTAGGTATAGAGCATGTACACATTAAATAACAGAAATGGGTTGAACCAGTTTTGCAGACAGCTTGAATTAGCATGCACATTGGTTTCAGGTTCTCAACATCCAGCAGGCATTGTGCAACTAAGGTTTTCTCTCATCTTTGGTTCTTTGTATATGGTATGTAACTCTTCCTAGGCAGACAAGAACAGACATCTACTCACCCCAGACTAAGTCTGAGAACAGACTAAGGGAGGACAGCACCAAAGCCCAATTTGGTGAACCAATGTGTTTTATTGGGATAATTTCTAGGAATATAGATGAGAGATCACTTACCAGAGTAGAAATGGCTCAAAGACAAATGCATCCAATATCCATCCCAGCTTGGGGGATTGTTCCTGAGAGCTGAAAAAATGCAGCATAATGTACCACACAGCCTGCAAGCAGCTCAACAGTCTGCAGTATCCTTTCAAGGTGGCTGGCTCCTCTTCCAAAGAGGTCAGCAGGCCTCTGAGTTTTCCAAGCAGCTTAATTGCTCTATTTCTTCCTGATGACATAGTTGAGCATTCTCTGGGCAGCTCAGTATTCTGCGAAATCTTTACTCTCACCTAGCTTGCAGATGAAGGGACCTAGTGGATCTGGTCACTCTCAGAAACTGCCTGAAGCCACTGGATCCTTTACTTCCTGAGCTTAATGTGTTTCCCTAACCGGACGGGAAGTTTCACCTCCACTTAGAACATCTGATCGCACTGCTTCCCCTTTAACATCCTGTTCCTTAATCATCTTCCTCTGATATGGAGGGTGTTAATCTAAGGGAAAATGGCTACGTAACATCATAGTAGAAATTTAATCTCCAATCCAGGGACAAATCTTGCATTTCTTTATTTCTTCTCGGATTAATTGTAACAGAAGTCCATGCTGATACCTTGCATCAGAATACTTGTGTGAAAAATAAACTTCAAATAGATCCAAGCAGAATACAGCAAGCTGAAAACATGACAGGAAGCAAATTCCACAAGGGAAACTTCATGGGGACTCCAAGCACCATCGCAACACTGGGGAATGCTAATCAAGCGCAGGAACAACAATGGCAATTGTAGTCCACAGAATTGTGACCAGCATCTGAGAATGGGTTTACATGCCTGTGGACCAGATAAGCATTTGCAATGCAACCCACAAGAGAAGACAAAAGGAGAGAACAAAGACACCCATCACAGAGACCTCTGCAACTGGACAGGCTTCTGGGAGCTAGGAAAGGAATACCAAGAGACTCAAACTGAATAAGCCAGTTCCCAAATCCTATAGTCCCACCTCATTATCTTTCCATGTAGTCTTCCTTTATTTAATAGCAAATTTCAATTTAGCAATTCCATTCTTACCTGGTATTGCCCTATAGAAGTCTCTTTTGTCCCTCTTACTATTTTATTTTTTTCTTTCCTCTCTTGTTTTACATAAACTGACTTAGTGTGTATGTTCCTTGTGACTCAGCTTGCCACACGTGCAACTGCTTGACTTTACTTCATCTCCTTTTATTGTCACTCCCTTTCAGGAATCTTTACCCCAAATTCTTCACTCGCTCCCCTTGTGTCTACTATTTTATTTATGATTCTGTATGTTACCTTTTCTGTTTCCTCTCTAGAAATTCAATTTTAGTTACTCTTCAAACACTGCCTTTTGTCCTTTTGTTTCCTTTTCTCTCTGCTTCTTCTAACACTGATTAAAATAATATTACACACATCATTATCCATGTTCCTTTACTCTTGAAAAAGATTGACACCTGAAAGTGATTATTTTCTTTTTAGTTAACTCTTGCTCTACTTCATAGGGTGTCTAACCATGTCTACTGACTTTTTTTTATAAAGAACATTCTGTTCTCAGTAGAAGTACTGGATATTAATTCCAGTGCCTAACCAGCAGTCTATCAGAGGAAAACGTCACCTCATCCCTACCATAGCCTGGTTCCTCCTGAACATTATCAACACTGGCATTGAAAGACGAAATCACGCTTAAATTTGTTCTCTTTCTCTTTTGATAGGGAGACAGATATTACACACACACACACACACACACACACACACACACACAGGGGGATGGAGGGAGAGAGAGAGAGAGAAAAGGAAAGAGAGAAAGAGGGATGGAGAGACAGAGACAAACATGTCCCAATGACTTAACACCAGATACTTAAGTCCCAACGTAGCACAGTAAGCAGCATGAAAAATCAAGACGTGTTGCCTATAAAACATGAATTCCATAATCATGATTCCTCCATAGGAGTGACATATGAAATTACAAATAATTTAAGAGTGTTTATAATATATACAAAGAAATCAAAGAGAACACAAACAGACTCTCAAATGATTTCCAAGAGAATAAAAAGAAAAAATAAAGACATCATAACAGGATATGGAACACATATACAACATTCCTCTTCTCCAAAGGCTCAGGGGTTATTATAAAAGAGTGGGTAGAAGGGGAGTAAGAACAGGAGGATGACTACAAAGAAACAGTGTTTTCTGATAACAAATAGGCAGATGCACACATGAGTTCAGACCATTTGTAACAGCGTGCAAAAAGACCTGTTCAAGCACAAGCCAATCCACATTCCAGCACAGAAAACAGAGTTGGACATGAATTCCCACCCTTACAGAAAAAACTATTGACAATTGTTAAATTCTTGGAGGGACAGAGTCAGTATTCTCTATATGTATTTAGATCCTGTTAATTCTCACACTGTAGTGGCAAGTGACACATTCAACAATATTTAGATCCAGGGGTTAATGGGTTTAAAATTTTTTTTAAATGGATAAAAAGTTAGATAGATGGTGGGGGATTTTTGATCTTGGAAGGCTTAGAAGATGGGACTTAATATGATTAAAACATGTTGTAAGAAGATACTAAAGAACTAACAATATTTTTAAAGACAAACGAATTTAGTAAAGAGACAGAAACATTAAAGAAGCACTATGCTGGAAATAAAAACAGAAGTTAAACTGCAAGCTCTGTGGAAGCATTGTAGACAGACTGAACGGAGTTCTTCAAGACAGGATACACAGACTGGCATGCTTAGTCAACCATGAAGGTAAGTTAATGAAAAGTTAAATGAAACATATAAAAAAATTGTACAATAATGAAAAAGATACAAATGTAAAAATTATGGGCATAGAAGGTGTGGTTGTATGAGAGAAAATGATACTCAAAGGGAGTGGCACTATTAGGAGCTGTGGCCTTCTTAGAGTAGGTGTGGCCTTGTTAGAGGAAGTCTGTCACTGTGGGGATTGACTTTGAGGTCTCCTATGCTCAAGCTACACACAGGGATACAGGCCACATCCTGTTGTCTGAAACCCAATTGTAGGACACACTTATCCAGAACTATGTCTACCTGTGCACTACCATGTTGCACCATGATGATAAAGAACTAAACCTCTGAAACTAAGCTATCCCAATTAACTGTTTTTTCATTTTAAGAATTGCTGTGGTCATGGTGTCTCTTCACAGCAACAAAACCCCGAACTAAGACAGAAGTTGGTACCAATGACTGGAATGTTGGTGGAGCATGTTTTTGTTTGTAGTAATATGGACTGCGGGAGCTTAGGTTAGGAATGCAGTGGAACAGAAGACAGTGGTGCTGAGTGTGACAAGAATTATAGTATGTTCAATGATTTACAAATAATTATTGTGCTGATTTCACAAAGCATAAGACTGTTTTTGCCCTTGTCCAGAAGTTTGGCTGAAGCTAAAGAGAAGAGTTTGAGGTTATTTCCCTTAGCAGAGGAAATCTCAAAATAGCCTCGTATAGACTCTTGTTTGGTTACCAGTGTCAACTCTAATGAAGATATATAATGAAAAGGAACATGCTGAACAAGGTAAAGCATCTGAGGAGACAAAAGAGAGAGAGAGAGAGAACACCAGAATGTGGAATGGAGATATATTCTCTACTCAAGGAGATAAGTAGATTAAGAGATGTGATAAAGGGTGTGGTAACCTCAGGGCAAGATGCTACCCACCTAAATTTCCACCTTGTGAACAGGAAAAGTTTTGAGACAGGTGTTATAGTGCAAGCCTTTAAACCCAGAACTAGGATGGCAGTGGCTGGGACATCTCTGAATTTGAGGCCAGCTTGGTCTAAAGAGCAAGTTCAAGGAGAACCAAACTTAGGTTGTAAGAGAAACTAGAAAACTGGTGAAGATATAATTGAACTAGGGATCTATGTTCTAGCCTCAGCAAGAAGCAGAACTTGACATATTCAGCCACATGGTTCTAGAGTTAAGGATAGAAGAAAGAGGCAAGGAAATTTGCCTCCATGACTAAGGAAAACTGGTAAGGTCAGACATGTGTCAGAGCTGTCCCTGAATGGAAGCCTAAAGAGGTTTTGTGTGAAACTGTAAAGTAGAAACCTGGATTGTCTCAGAGACCCCAAAAATTTTAGTAGCGAAGTCAGAGTCATGGGATACCTGCTGAGGAAAGCTTCAAACAAGGAGTATAACCAGCCCAAGGGAAAGAAGAGTGTTACAGTCAACAAAGGTGAATGGAGTTGGGGAGCTGAAGAGTGCTTTGACATCAGACATGGAGATATGGAGTTTAGAGTGTGCCCAGCTGGTTTTTGGTCTTGCTTTGTTGAAGGCTTCCTTGTAGTGAAAGCTCCCTTCCCTACATTTTGAAACGGCAATGTATATCCTGTGCCATTATATGTTGGAAGTAAGTGATCTGTTTTTTGATTTTGACTTTATAGGAGATTACAGTTAAGATATTGCATGAATCTCAGAAGAGACTTTGAACTTTAAACTTTTAAACAATTTTAAGACTGTCATAGACTATGGGGATTTTTGAGGTTAGACTTAATGCATTTTTCATTATGATATGGCAACAAGCCTTTGGGGGTCAGGGAGTGGAATGTGGTGGTTTGAAAGAAAGTGGTACTATTGGAAGTATACTAAAGGAAGTAGTATTATTAGAAGTGTATTAAAGAAAGTGGTACAATTAGAAGTGTACTAAAGGAAGTGGTACTATTAGAAGCTGTGGCTTTTTTGGAGTAAATGTGACCTTGCTTGAGGAAGTGTGTCACTGTGGACAAGAGCTTTGAGGTCTCCTAAGCTCAAATTATCCCCAGTAAGACAGACCACTTCCTGTTGCCTGAAAGCTAAGATGTAGGATCCTTGGCTACTTATCCAGTACCATGTTTGCCTACCTCTCACCATGTTGCACCATGATGATAAAGAACTAAATCTCAGAAATTATAAACTACCCCAATTAACTCTTTTTCCTTTAAAGGATTGTTGTGGTCATTGTGTCTCTCCACAGCAGTAGAAACACTAACAAAGATAGAAGGCATGGAAAACATTTTGAACAAAATTGCAGCAGAGAAGGTCCTTAATCTGGAGAAAGATGGCCAGCTAAGTACTAGATGTATATACAATATTGAATGCACAAGGCCAGAAAAGAAACTCCCCACATTATATGAGTAAAAGACTAAAATATACAAAACAAGAGTACACTGAAAGTTTCCAGAGAGAAACATGTCACATAAGGAAGGTCATATGAATAGCAGTTATTTCCTCAGCAGAAACATTCAAAGCCAGAAGGGCTTATGCTAATATCTCAGATTATGAGAGCATACAGCTGCCAAGTCAGACTACTAAACTCAGCAAAAGGTATCTATCACAGTCCAAGAAGTTCCCATTTTCTCAATTTTGTTGGTTCACAAACCATGTGATTTGTTTTTCTTTTTCTTTTCTTTTTGGTTTTTCGAGACTGGGTTCCTCTGTAGCTTTGGAGCCTGTCCTGGAAGTCACTCTGTAGACCAGGCTGGCCCCAAACTCACAGAGATCTGCCTGTCTGTGCGTCCCTGAGTGCTGGGATTGAATGAGTGTGCCACCACTACCCAGCGTGAGGTAATTTTTTCTTATACAAAGATAGAGGATTCTTTTTCTTTCTCTGTAATAAGTTCTGCCCAGGCTCCCATGTTTTGACTTCAGAGACGAGGTGACACAAGCTGGGAGGAGTGGGCCTGTGTCCTAGCAACAGGGAATGCCACTACACTGGCTGACACTTAAAGGTTTCTCGAGTCTCCTCCAGTTCTTGAACTCATGATTCTTTTGCAAAACCATTTTTAGTAAATAAAACCCCTATCTTGAAAGTGGGGATCTCTGGAAATATCATTGGCTGCTGAGGTAAGAGATTCATTGTCTTCAGTGATTTAAACACTGGTAAGTTACCCATTCTCTAGTAGATAGCTCCACACCCATGTCTATGCAGAGAGCTCCAGTGGAACTCAATGAGTCACAAAACCAAATCAAAAGATGTGAAAGTGGGAGGGGAATCCATAGGAAGAAAGGATTTCATAGACAAGTGGAAGGGGGCTGGAGGAAAGTTGAGTGTAATCAGAATGTGTTATATATATTTTCCATAAATAAATAAAATACAGTAAAATAAATTGCTACAAATTTCAAGTAAGATAGTTATAATTTTAAAAAATATAAATATTATTATGATTTAAGACTAATTTTATTTTCAGTGAACATCTACAAATTGATTCCTGTTAAAAAGTTTATTGATATCATTGTTTGGAATGAGTTTCATCTTTCTTTGAACTTTAATTTTTTATGCTGTAAAGAAGACTTTGCTTGTAATATACATTTTTTCTCACCCAAACAGCAATATCAAAAAGACAAGGAAAGAGAAGAAAAGAAAATCTACTAATACAAATTTAAAAGAGAAACTAACACCAGGTGCAGTGACACACACACCTGTATTCCCAGGACTTGTGGTGACAGCAGGAGCATCGGGAACTCAAGGTCAACAGTGACCATCTAGCCAGCATGACCCAGCATGGAGTGTAAAAGATCCTGTATCAAAATGTTTATATTTATATTTTAGAATTAATTGCCTTCTTTGAGAAAGGTGGGTTAAATATGAAAATATAGTAACATGAAATATCCAGGATGAACATAAATATATGCAATTTTAATCTTTTTTCTATGTTTTTCACATTTTCATATAAAATAGTATAAGCTCATATCACTTGAAAATAGTATTTATAGCTATATCAACAGTTTTGTATTCTTGGAAAGTATATAAAATATATGGAAAAGTAAATAAAAATAAACCTTTATTATAGAAAAACATGTATATGTGTATCTGTTGTGTTTTTTAGAAACATTTTGCTAAATTAGAAAGTGCTATTTTGAAATCTATTTCCAATTGGCTAATTTTTAAACATTATTTTTACCCATAGACTGAGTCTCACGGTTATAAATAAAGCAGCTCCAGATAAGGGGGCACATTTTCTCTGAAAGCAGATTGTATTTGCTTTAAAATCATGACAACAGTATGGTCCTGATTACCTTTTTGATTTTAGACATTGGCAGTCAGCCAATGAGTTACATATTTTCACCTAAAAGATGTAACCAAATAGTACATGAAGCTTTTGTTGACTCTTAGATATGGAAATCAGCTGTGCTATTTAACAAGTTATTCTGTCATTCTGTTGAGTAGAAACATTGATTTGCAAGAGTAATTACATTCATTGTTTCCAGAACAAGCAAGAGGTTTCCATGACACAGATTTGAGGCCATCAGGGTCATAGGCAAAGTTCCTCCAGGTGAGGCCTTTTCTGGAGATGCCTGGACTGTTTACATAAAATTCATATTGGAGAGGAGCTGGGAATGACAGTACAGTAATGCATCCTGGGGCCATTTTGTGTTCAGAAGTCAACTGGGGCTGTCTGCTTAGAGACATCTTCCCAAATGTCACGGGGAGTCTACACTCATGAACAGGGTACTTGTTATTCTTTTTAAAAGATGTGGTGGGGTGAAGGCCGATCCCACGAGGGACAGCCGTCCACAAGAAGCTGGGGTAGCAGGTTACCCAAGGCAAAGCCCAGTCCCCAGAGGCCTCAGCATTTCCCTTAGGGAGTAAGAGACAGACAGATATGCCATGCAGAGAGATATGGAAGAAAAAGAGGAGGAAAGTGAAAGGGGAGAAGGGAGAGGGGCATAGAAGAGAGGGGAAGCGAGATAGAGGAGAGGGGGATAGGCAGCAGTTACCTTTTCAGAGGAAGGATGGAAAGAGAGAGTGCAAGCTGAAAGAGGCGGGAGATTGCAGAAGGGGGAGTTGGGAGTGGGTGGGGCTTATCTCTTAAAGGGACAGGGTACCCAGATGACAAGCCAGGACAGTAGATCCTAACAGTACTAGTTTCCAATATAAATTAAGTAGTAAAATAAGTTCTGTCCTCTGTTAGGTTTGTGAAAGTATACCATAAAAATATGCTTTTGTTGACCTAAAACATGTCTGTGAGTCACTTGAGCCCTGTTGAACCAACAAACCTGTTTTATGCTCTATGCTTCAAAGGTAGTACTAAAGAAAGTTACCCAAACTATGGAGATGATGATCATTTCTAAGGAAAGTTATAACTTTAGGAGCACAAGCTTGTACTCTAGGTTGTCTGTTTTCCCACCACAGCATTTAAGGCTTTTACACAACTCAGTTTATCTTTCCTATGCAAACTTTGGAAGAATGTTTCTTTTAAGCATATTTAGGAGCCAAACTGTTGAATTTAATTTAACATCAAGAAAAATTGAAAACTAGTCTCAAACTGGAAATCTGCATCCAAATATCATGGTTGCAGGTGTAAGGATGTGCTTATTCTTTAACTGTATTACATAATAGAAAATAGAGTCTTTATCTACTGAGAAGTTTGTCAAATTACAATACAACTGTAAGGTCAAAAGAGACTCCTAGGGGAGTCTGAGTAGTATCTAGAAACTGTTTTTAGTTTGCTATATTTCTATAGGAATGAAGTCAAATCAAAGAAGCAATTGAGTATCTGCCTCATTCAGCAGGCGCATAGGTCTTTAGCAACTCCATATCAAGTTACCTGAGAAGTTGATGACAGCTTTCTGGCTACAATGACTGTTTTGGCCAGGTTCACTCATATTAGCCTAGGACATTGTCATCCATCTCCATGCTCCTCTTGTTGCAATATAGTAGACAACAGACCATTTAATTAATAACCATCTTTGAGGCAATAAAACTCTAATTTAACAGCATCTTTGCAATTTTTCTTTAAAATAAATTGAAGTCCAGTCAGTATGAAAAAAATTTTTTACTGCTCTTTTCAAATGATTAATTACCCATGGCCTCAATTAGGGGTTATTGTAGTACAGAAGCAAAGCAACATTTATTAAAGATCAATATCATGTCCAGGCAATGTGTTCAGAATTTCACAAATGTTGTTCTCTTAGTTTTGTGCAGCAAGACTGTGAGACAAGAATCATTATCATCACTTTATAATAGCTATGGCTGGCAGATGTCAATAACCCAGTGTGTCAGATGTGACACTCTGCTAGTCAGCTGCAGAGCTGCACAGAGTGCACAGAGACCCTCATGACTTCACATCTGTTCCTACTCAATAGCTTGAGCAAAGGAATTTTAGCATTTTACCTACAGAGGATAATTTATTCACCTTGTAAAATATTTATTTGGAACTTGAATTGCCTCTAAAGCAATTCTTTTAATTAGTTATCCACTGTTATTTAATAGTTACTAATAAGGAGAAAATACAGTTTATGGAGTTCAAAAGGGCCTTTAGCTGTCCTTTCTATTCTCTTAAAAACTAGTCACATGTGCACAAGAGACAATTAAAATGAAATTAATTTATAGACTTAATGCCTCAATCTCACTAGCCATGATTCAAGTGTTCAGTCTTTACTTCTGGCTATTGTATGTGCCACCAATTGTTATAGAACATTTTTAAGAATGAAGACCATTCTGTTGGGGAATGCTGGCCTATGTTAAAGAGGGTAGTGATGTCTCCCCCACTGTTCCCCAAATCCAACACCTAGCTCTAGGAGCAGTCCCAGATCTTGTGCCCCAGAGGAGAAGGATTCATTTTGGGGCACAGATAGAACAAGTCAGCTGTTAAGGTTTATTTCATCAGATGAAAAAGAAAATTTAACATCCAGCTACCAGATCAGAGAACAAAGAAAGGGGAATTGTCATATAGGGCCAGTTTTCACTATCTAGGCTTCTCAGTTTAGTTCTTCTCATTCCCCATTCTTTCCCCTCTTCTTTTTTCATGGAATAGGCAGAGAGTTTCTTATAACCATTTTTTTTACCCACAATTCAGTTTGTTTCAATCAGATGAACAAGACAAAAGAAAAAGTATAAAGGTGCAGCTACCTACAGGGTTGGGAAGTTTTCTAGGAGAAAGGGCAGCCATACCTTTTACACATGCTTCTTAGGGGACAGTTCAGGAAAGCAATCAAGAGTTTGCCAAGACATCCACTGTTGTTTTCTCCACAGTTCTGTGTTTCCTCTTATAGTCAGATTGTCAGTGTCATAACCTGATGCCAGGCCTCTTTTTTTCTTTCCTATTTCTGACGTAGTTGTTTTAACCTAACATTTATTATTATGAGAACATAAATTATAAAGGAACATTATAGATGTAGATAAACAGATACACATATGGAGGTGACATTTGTCTTAGGATATAATGTCCTGATAAGATGACCATACATTTATTAAAACTACCATTGTCAGAAGTGCATTTGTTCGTCTTAGTCTACCCAGCATCACTGTCTGATCTAGGCAACTTCACATCTTTAGAATACTTACATTAACTTAGTTGTTAAGTTTGGAGTGTAGCTCCCAGCCCCTCACATCCATCCCAGCCCCGAGGCCTGAGAGTTGTATTGGTCTGGACTCCAAATCCCAGTATGCCAGGTCCTGACCCTTCCTGGGTATTTAAGTGAGCCCAAAGGAGAAACACGTGGTCTCATTCCTCTCCCCCTCTCGGGGCTCCCTGAGAGCACAGGAATCCCATTAAACCTGGATGTCTTTTAATTTGGCTTGTTGTGATTTGGCTTGATTGGGATTTTTGCATCAGCAGAGAGCTCGCTTTAGGAAAAATTCCTAACATCTTGGAGGTCCCACCCGGTAAGGCAGCCTTTCTGTGTGGCCCTAGGCCACAATCTGAGCTCTCCACGCCACACTAAAACAGTCTCCTAGGCTCCAGGAGCTGCATCTTGGTGAGTCCCTTTTTCTTGTCTATGCTATAGGGTTTTGGGGGGACCCGTTTGTACTTATTTTTGTTGCTTATCGGACTCTTTTTGAAGCCATGAACTTGCATCCAGAGTTTGATCTTAGGTGGAATTGTTTGCTCCAGGGATGCCTAGCATTCAATTAGGCCACTTGGTTGGGCATAGATTTTAAAATGGGCACTTGCAGTTCAAAGCCAGATCTGTTGTCGCCCCTCGGATGCCTCTTACAAAATCTTTATAAATTGAGCCTGTCTGATAAAATCTGTCCCAAACGGCTAATATCCCTATACACTAAGATTTGGCCTCAACCGTCCTCCAGGACCTTGAATATTTTTGCTGCCATAAAGACAAATGGGCAGAGCTTACATATGTCAATGGTTTTGGGCTCTGCACTCTCGCCCTTCCCTTAGTAGCCAGTCTCTTGCAGCACCCTGCAGCCAGAGGCACTGGCCCCTCCCCTACTCCCTCAGGAATACACTACCCAACCCCCTCCTGTGGAACAACATTCTCCACTTTCCTCCCCTTCCCTGTCTTCCCCCTCCCTTCCCAAGGTCAAGGTCAACTTCCACCTTACCCACCTTCCTCCTCCCCTCCCCCTCCTACCTCATATTCCCACCCTTGGACCCCTCTGCACACTGGGCTAACCTTTCCAAGCCTCCTCAGTCATCTCCCATACCAGATCCCACCATAGCTCCGCCCTTCTCTGTCTTCTCTGGGAGTCAATGGCATTATAAAAGTTCATGCTCCCTTTTCTTTTCCACATCTCTCTCAGATAAAAAAGCAGCTGGGTGCTACTAATCCTTCTGCTTACCCATTTTATTTCTTAGTCAGCACCAAATATTAGGAAAAAGTTAAGAAAGGTTGAGGAGGGTCCCCAAACCCCTATACAAGAATTGGTGAAAATGGCCTTTACCAAGTTTTTAATGCCTGAGAAGAAACAGCTGAATCTTCCAGACAGACAAGGCTACAACAGGCAGCTAACCTTCAGGCCCAGGCTTTAGCAGCTGCCCTAAGGTCACAGGAAGGAGGCCAAGGGGAGCCAACCATAAGGCTATACCCTGGTGGAACCCAGCATAAGTCAACCTTACAGGCAAGCTGTTTCAAGTGTGCCCTAAACGGTCATGTGGCACAATATTGTACTACACCGAGGTTATGTCCTATCTGCCAGCAACCTGGACACTGGAAATTACAATGTTCCAGTGTGGGCTTATCGTCTATGCCATACCACAGAGGTCAGGCCTCACTAACATCAGCAAGGGAAACTGTGCCAGCCTTCAAACTTCTTAGCCTTCCATAGGATTGATGCTGCCCAGACTTGGTTTATCCTGTAACCCTACCCAAGCCTAGGGTAAAGCTGCAGGTAGCGGCTAAGTCCATTACTTTTATTTTGGACAGCTTGCTAAATCAATGAGTTTTATCGAGTTTGTTTACTGTAGTATGGGTGAAGGGTTACTTACAAGGTTAAAAATGACTCGAAGACAGTTATATCACTCAAATTACCCCTCCACCTATTCTGTTCTAACATCTCACTCGGGCCTTATGTTCTCCTCACCAATTTCAGTTATGGGGTAGACGGGACCCATGTCTCCCCACTTAAAACTTTGCCACTGTCCTGCATTCTTGCAGGACAATTTTTTCTTTTATTCTTTCTTAGTGATACCTGCTTGCCCAGTACCTTTACTGGGTCGAGAAATCCTTAGCCACTTCCCCAAAGTATTGTTCCACTTCTTGGAGCCTCTTTTTGACCCCACCCATCTCCAAGATTCTATTTTACAGGTTCACTCCTCCTGCCAGATGTGTGCGCAGGCCAACCCACAAGGGGATCTCCACATATATCAGTCTCTACATCAGCTTCATGGACTGGGCGAAGATTGACAGTTTGACTTTACCCATATAACTACTCATAAAAAACTCCAATATCTCTTAACACTTGTGGACACTTTTATAGGATGGATAGAAGTGTTTTCAGCCTCCAGGGAAATGGCAGATGTGGTGGCTCAGGTACTCCTGAACCACATCATTCCTCAGTTTGGTGTCCCACAAACCATCCAGACGGACAACAGACTCATCAAACAACAAGTAACCCAGCTCTCCATTAACTCAGGTTATCTTGGCCCTCCCTTCTCCCCAGTGCCTTTACTTGTCTCAGGGCCGCCCCGCATTCCCCTACAGGCCCAAGCCCTTTGGAGCTACTTTGTGGCAGGCCCTTTCTCCTTAACCATCACTTCCCAGTCCAAACTCCTCCACTGGTGGAGTACCTACCCTTCCTCTCCCTTTTAAGGTCCCTTCTCTGTTCACACACTGACAGTTGTCTCCCTACCACCATACCAGTAGACCCTCATGCCCCTAAACCTGCCCTGCTCTCCCCAGGGGACAGAGTACTCTCAAAGAGTTAACTCTTAGGTTTCTCAAACCTCGATGGACAGGACCTCACACGGTAATCTTCACCACCCCTTTGGCTGCTAAGCTCTTCGGACACCCATGCTGGTACCATCTCTCCAGGCTCAAGCGGGCACCTACTCAGGACACTGGTCTGTCCAGCAGATAGGACCTTCCACCCTCCAGTTTTCCAGGATGCCACAATGAAGGGCCTACCTGCTCCTCATCCTGGCACACTCATCTTTGGCAATAACAATATTTTCTTCTTAGACACCTGCCTTCTCACCTCCCCCAAGGAATAGATGGCTGACATCTCTGGGATGGCAGTACATGGGATGCCTTTCCAGCCACACCTCTCGCTGAGCATGGACCCATCAACACCCAGATTTCCCCTTCCACACCTTGCCCTATACCCGCAGGAAGTAGTCAGACTTGAGTCAACGCCCCTTTTGCCTAGAGAGCCTAAATTGTTGGTCACAATTTCCTGTCATCCCTATATCCAAAGAGTATGGAATATTAACTTGGGAGCATAGCCCCCAGCCCCTCCCATCCATCCCAGCCCCCAGGCCTGAGAGTCTGGACTCCAAATCCCAACATGCCAGGACCACTCCCAAAGGGTATTTAAGTGAGCTCCCAAAGGAGAAACACATGGTCTCTTTCCTCTCCCCCCTGGTGGTCACATTCATGGCCTCCCAGTTCCCAAGAGTTCAGGAATCCCATTAAACCTGGATGTCTTTTAATTTGATTGTTTTGATTCGGCTTGATTGGGATTAGTGTTAGGAAAAATTCCTAACAATAGTTGAGAAAATCATCTTCAAACAAATGTTGTTCTATAATAAAATGTAAAATATCTTATGTGTTTAATCAGAGATAACATTGTTCATCAACATACAACTCCTCATATTCGTAGCCCAGGAGACAATTTAAATTCAAAATCTTAAATACAGTTGTTACTGAATGCATATCTGCTTCATTACCACTGTGTAGCTAAGAATTTAGACATTGTAAGCCACAGACTGTGTAAATATTTATGCACGCAGAGAAACATATAAGTGTGCATACAAATATTCCTTTAAATTAACTTACACAAGTAACTACAATATTAAGTGAAGTAAAGAACTGTTTCACTTAGGATCTGAGGACCACATTCAGGCTCATGGGTTGGCACCTTTACTTTTTTCAATGACTTGTGAATGCATTTTTAGGATTACTGCTCTAGAGAACTAATTGATATCATTATCCATATGATTGTTATATAAAAATATTAGAAGTGGAGTGAATTTCAAAACATTTCATTAGATATCCTTCCTTTCAAAGGATATAAATGGTAATCATCACCCACTCAACTTTGTAACTTAATTTTTCCTTGTTTTTTATTTCAAATTTCCATTTGCTACATATATAGATGAAATTGGAGTCATTTTATGAACTCAGGAGATGTGAGTTCCTTGAAATTACATGTTATTTTTATCCTTTACTTTTCCATAACCAAGGGGAATGGTCCAAACTTACCCAGCTGAGGGCTTAGTGGTGCTCAAGCCAGTAAGGACTGTGATCTCAACCTCTGGGCAACTTAAACATTCTGCAGAATGCTTGGACCTCAATTTTTGAGACATTTGGTTTGTGCTTGAAAGACCTCCGGATTGGGGAGACTCTCACTCAAGTCTCGGGATAACATGACCCTCCAGGAACTCACAAGAGACTGTCCTTGCTGCAATCACACGAGGTTTATTGACAAGTACCAGAGCTCTGGGGCCGAGACTCATAGCCCATGCAGGGGAGGAGTTCGACCCCCAGTAGCTGGGAGAAGGGGTTTTTAAGGGAAGAAACCACAACCCAGTAATCCAAAGGGGGTGGGGAGGGCATCATTGAAAATTCCAAAAAATCCAGTGATAATCACAAGGGGGTAACTCCCTGTTTATTCTCAAGATTATAATCTAACTTTATCTTCAGCTAGTTCCTGAAACAGGGTCACTGACCCGGCTAACCTAGATTTTTTTTGGCTCTTCTTTTCCTGCTAGAGAGGTCTGGATTTATCCAGGTCTTTCATGCTCAAAGATTAAAAAATATAGACAGGCATCAGAATTTACTCAACTTTTACTATTTCAGTGAATGCTTTTTTGAGATGAAGTAACATAGGAAACAGAAATAAATGCTTGCATATTTGATGAAGAGATAAGAAACTTCCTTGCAAGCACATTGGGAGAGATGTGGTTGAGATCATCTTTAGAATTAAACAAATAGAACAGATCATTTTATCTGCTTAGAAGAGCAGCAACAAGAAAACTGAGGATCTGAGAGGAATTCTTGACAATGACCAAAAATGTGTTCATCTTTGATCATGCCAATCATTTTGTTTGTTTATTTGTTTGTTCTTTTTTGTTTTTGTTTTTCATGACGGAGATCCTCCTGCCTCCACTGCTTGGCAGACTATGCCAATCTTAATGCTGTATAAAATCCAGAGAATAAGCAGTTTGTCAGGTTCTATGTGTGAATTTGACTTCTGGTTGTTGTATATGAGTGATAACTCTTTTCACGTTCTTTACACTGAATTGTTCAAATTTTGTTACTTTGATCTCTAGTCTTTTATACAATTTTGATAAGAAAACAATGTACAACTATGAATTTTTGTCATCATTTCTGAGGCTATTTTCCTCCTGTCCACCTATTTAATATCAAATGGTTGGTACCAATTTCATAATTATTGTGTGTTTCAGTGTTGAATAATTACCATTTTTTGAATGATTATCCTCCTGAAAGAAATGAAATGCTGTTTGCATCCCACTCACAGTTTCCCTTTAAAAGGCTGCTTCTGACTACCATTATTATGTGAAAGATCTGGGAATAATAAATTTCCTGAACACAACAAAGGAACTTTTGTTGTGGGACCTCATTCCACCAACAGCCTTGGGGCAGCAAGCTCTAGGGTGTGGCTTTGTCTGCCAAGTGAAACTGATAAGCTTGTACCTCATTCAGCCCACAGCCTTGGGGCAGCAAGATCTAGGGTGTGGCCTTGTCTGCCTCATAAGACTGATAAGCTTGGGGGTGGGGAAAGGTTCTCTTGCCCTGGCTCTCTCTTGGATTGGTTGGAGAACAAGAGACAGGGAGGCAGCAGGGGTCCAGCAGCAGCATCTGGTTTGCTCTGGATTTGTGAGTTTGTCTTTATATTGCACCCCTTAATAACCTGGTTACTATAGTTTTGTGGGTTCTCCCTTCACACTGTTTTAGATTTGTTTAGCTTGTCTGAATGTGTTTGTGCTTGAGAGCACTTGAGGGCAACAGCAGTTTGTGGAAGTTGGCTTTCTCCCTCAAACAAATGGCTTCCAGCATAGTATTTTATATGAACCTGGGTGTCTGACTGAAAGAACTCCTGATCGGGGAGAGTCTCACTCAAGTCTAGGGATAACATAAACCCCCAGGAACTCATGAGAGACCATCCTTGCTGCAATCACACGAGGTTTATTGACAAGTACCAGAGCTCTGGGGCCGAGACTCATAGCCCACGCAGGGGAGGATTTCAACCTCAAGTAGCTGGGAGAAGGGGTTTTTAAGGGAAGAAACCACAACCCAGTAATCCAAAGGGGGTGGGGAGGGCATCATTGAAAATTCCGAAAATACCAGTGATCATCACAAAGGGATAACTCCCTGTTTATTCTCAAGATTATAATCTAACTTTATCTTCAGCTAGTTCCTGAAACAGGGTCACTGACCCGGCTAACCTAGATTTTTTTGGCCCTCCTCTTCCTGCTAGAAGGGTCTGGATTTATCTGGGTCTTTTATCTCCCCACTTCTTCTTGTACCTAGTTCTAATCATAGAACTAGATTTCAGTATCTTCTTGACCTTGTAAAGTGCTATATTGGTAGCATAACATCAAAATCTGAACAGTTTATTCTTTCTCTAATGAAGGTAATTAGTTTATTTAATATACATGGACCTATAATCAGTAGCAGAAGCAAAATTGGGAATGGTCCCATAAGGGAAGATATCAGAGTAGTAATCCAAGGAGATCTATCAAACCAGCTCTCAAACCATCCCTGACGTGCTTCTCTGTCTCTTTGTCTTTTGTCTAACCTTTCTTTAAGTTTACTCATGGAGTCTTTAATTACTCCAATGGTCCACATAGAAACAACATTCCTCTCTTAGAGCAGAGCATAATCCTCCATCTTTTAAGAATAACAAATCTAATCCCATTCTATTCTGTAAGACCACTTCTAAGAGGGAAGTCAATGACCCTTCAAGTTATGGAATACATTGTTCTAGAGCCCTCAAATCTTCATCCATGGCAATTCTTAATTCATTAAAGTACTGAGAGGCCTGTACTAGGGCAGTGGTTCCTGTCCCAATACTGGCAGCTACCCCAAAGCCCAGGATTACTGCTAGTGTCAGAGAAATAGGTTCTCATCAAAAGCGAGTTGGGTGCTTGTCAAACTCATCTTCAAGCATGTTAGCTGATGATAAAAGACCCTAGGTACCAGTTGTACAAGCACACAGTAATCTTTGGTATCATTAAAAACCAGTGTTGACACACAAGGTGTCAGGCCTGTACTACTACAAGTCCACCATTTATCTAAACCGGGAATCAAGTACCCGGTGTCAGGAGTCTTAGGGCTCTTAAGAGTCTCAATACATAACCTCAGTAGGAGTCAGCCTATGATTAGTCCCCCTGTAATGATTGTTCTGTCTCTTTAAGAGACAAACCACGCCCACTTCCTCCCCCATCTGAGGCAGGCTGATCTTCAGTTTCCAGCCTGAGCTCTCTCTTTTTCCATCTTCCTCTTGGAGAGGCAGCTTCTGCTTCTCTCTCCACCCTTCCCCTTACCCCGCTTCTCTCTCTCCTCTCTCTCTCTCTCTCTCTCTCTCTCTCTCTCTCTCTCTCTGCTCTTCTCCCCTTCACCCTTCTCCCTCCATAACCCCCTGAATAAATACCCAACTTTACTCTGCATGGCGTGCTTATCCATGTCTCTGTCTCTTGCCTGCCTGCCGCGTGTCTCCCTGCCTGGGACCAGCCACCGCTCACGGACTGGCAGCTGTCTCTGCCTGGGACTGGCTGCTGTCAGGGCCCACTGCCTGCCGCCACATGGCCTGCTACCACCACTTGGGGACCTACAGCATTTCTGCTGCCTACTGGCGCTAGGAATCCTGCAGCAGTTTTAATTTTTCCATTACACCTCCAAACACAAGCCTCCTGACTGGTGGTATTGTTAAAAGCCCTGGATACTGCATTTGGGTAGTTTAGGAGCTCGCTTCACATGGGAGGCGTGGATCCAGGCAGAGATGCATACTTCTTTCAGTTGTTCCCAGATCTGGCGTCTCACAACTTCAAGGGCCTTTAGGTGGGCAAATAAATGTCTAGAAAGAATAGCATCAGGATTATACACTCTACCCGACTCAGTGAGCAGTGGTGGTCCCCCACATAGGATCTCATAAGGGGTGAGTTTAAATTGCCCTAGGGGTGTTCTGAACCCCAAATAGAGCAAAGGGAAGGAGGGCTGTCCAGTCATTACTGCAGGTCTCTAGGGCCAATTGTCAGGGTCTCTATTAAGGTTCTGTTCATCCTTTCTACCTGACCTGACTCTGGGGTCAGTAAGCACAATGTAATTTCCAATTGATCCCCAGTTGTGTGGCCAGTCCCTAAGTTTACCTGGGCAACAAAGGCAGGTCCATTATCAGACCCGATTACCTTGGGTATCCCGAACCTTGGGAAGGTTTTTCTATGATCTTCTTAGCCACCACATTGGCCATCTCAGTTCTGGTAGGAAAAGCTTCTACCCAGCCTGAAAAAGTATCTATAAAAACTAATAAGCACTTGTTACCATATCTGGTTGGCTTAATTCCTGTAAGATCTAGCACAGGCCTTGCAGCTTTTAACTACTTCTTCTGCCAAGTCAGAGAGTCCCATAACATAATAGTCTGAGGACCTAACCATATCTTTTAGTTTCTTGGCCTTCAAGTGGGTCAGGTAATGTAAGTTGGTAACATACTTGTATCCATTTTTGTGGGAGGACTAGTTTCCTCCTTCTATCTCTACTGTCCCATATGGGGTTTCCCTTACCAGTCCTAATTTGCCCATAACTTGATAGTCCTCGGAGGTGTATCTAAAGTTGGTTAATCTTTAGGCTCTTGGACTGCCAGGGTCATTGTTCCTTGGGCTGCCTGTTTAGTGGTTAGGTCTGCCATCTGATTTCCTTTATTGCTCCATGTATATGGGCAGTGGCAAAAGCATACCTGCTGTCATTGTAGATGTTGATAGACTTCCCCTCTGCCATCCGTAGAGCTTGTATCAAAGACACAAGTTCAGCTTTCTGGGCTGACATCCTTCAGGGAGGCTATGACCAGACTACTTGCTTCCCATCTACCACTGCTGCCCCCGCCTTCCGCTTACCTTCAACCATGAAACTGCTGCCGTCCACATACCAGCTCAGACTCCCAGACCAAGGATGATCCTTCAGATCATTTCAGGTACCAGCCTCTTCTGCCAAAATGTCAGTGCAATGATGGGTAGGTGAGGTGTCATCAGTCTTGAGCAGTAGGGTCACAGGATTGAGAACAGCAGAGAGAGCGAAGGTCTTTGGTTCAGTCAACAAAAGGCTTTGATCACCTCCAGCCAGGTTTGAGTAAACCTGGTCTGGGCCTTCAGCTTTGTTAACAAGTCTCTTTCTAATAAAAGCAGGGGACACTCAGGGATAATGAGGAAGGGATGAGTCACTTGTCCTCTCCCCAAATCTACAGTTCGTAAGGTGGTCCACAGATATTGTTTCTGTCCAGTTGCTCCAATTACTATAGTCTTTGTATTCTTTAGCTTCCCCAATGGTTGTTTCAGCACAGAGTATTCAGCCCTGTGTCCACTAGAAAATCCATAGGTGTTCCCTCCATAGTCAGGGTTACCCTAGGTGTGGGGAGGGTGTCCGAGCCCCGTCGCCTCTAATCATCTTCTTCTAGGGCCAGTACCCTAGAGGCCCTTCCTTTCTTCTTTGGGCATTCTCCTGCCCAATGTCCTTTTTCTTTGCAATAAGTGCATTGGTCTTTGTCCAAGGGGTGTCTCTGTCCATCTTCACTCATCTTTGGTCTTCTGTTGCCCTGGTTCTATCTGTCTAGGTCTTGTCATCCCTTTCTCTCCTACCACTGTGGCCAAAATTCTATCAAAATTCTCTCTTGTCTATGATCCCTCTGGTCCTCTCTTTCTTCTGCCTCCCACCCCCTCTCTCTTTTGCTTCTCTTCCTCAGTCTCTCACTTATGAAACACTTTCTCTGCCTCCTTAATCAAATCCTGCAAGGTATAATCCTGCAACTCTAACCACTGTAACTTTTCTTAATATCTGATGCTGACTGTCCTATGAAGGCCATAGCTACTGCAGCTTGCTAACCCTCAGAGGTTGGGTCAAAGGGAGTATAACGCCTGTAAGCCTCTTTTAAACATTCAAGAAACACAGATGGTGGTTCATTCAGCCCCTGAAGAACCTCTCTTACCTTGGCCAAATTAGTGGGGCATTTTGTGGCCCCTGAGACCTGCCATGAGAGCCCTGAGGCAATAGACTGTCAGCCACTCCCTACCTGCTTTAAGTTTGACCTTGAAAACATACACAGGGAACTAGATAAGCCCCATTTCTGTTTACACATTTTTTTTTTACCAAAATCTCTCTTGTTTTTAGACAACATACCAAAAATTTCTCTTGCTTTTTAGACAACATACCAAAAATCTATCTTGCTTTTCAGACAACATAAAAACTCTTTCCAAAGTCATTTTTGTGGTTTTTCTCAGTGGGGATGTATGGCTACATTATAAACAAGAACAGCACATAAAATCCTGTACCAGTCCAAAACATTTGAGTCCAGCAATAGTTTTTTTTTAATGCTAACCAACAATAATTTGTAACCAGCCCCTATAAATGATGACAGATACTTATAATAATTATAACCCATAGGATCTGAGAGTTCTTTACCCACGGAGCCAAGCCTTGGTCAGCTCTGACCAGAGGTTTGAGGCGTGCAGCTCCCAGGGCAGGCAGAGGGAACTCATCCATCAGCACGGGGTGGGGGCAGGGTGGTATGCAACACTAGGGAAAAAAGATTGTTAACCTCTTTAGGCCATAGTGATTACCCTCAGATTTTTTGTTTAGTGTTTGAAATCCTATTAGGGCACATCCACCTTCTACAACTGTGTCTGGCATGCTCAATACCTTGTAACAGCAAGGCTGAATAGCCCAGCCATCCATACAAGCATGCTGCCCTGCAGCCACTTGCTTGGGGTTGAGGCTGACTTTTTTTTTTATGAAATAAACCCCTATGCTTATGGCCCTATCTCTTAAGTCTTGTAAGTGGTCATAATATCAAAGTCAAAAGAAGTCATGATTTGAGTATGTCAGCATCAATCTAAGTCAGGACAAAAGGACAACACACATTACACAGACATACAGGACAACGGCGCCAAACAATTCATAGACGCAGCTTCAAGCTGCTTTGTGGGTGTGACCCGCCCTGCTATTGAAATGAGACCACTATCCATGCAAGTCTCTACAGAGAACTGACCATGCCACTAGCATGTCATACCACAGAACTGAGAAACCGGCATATCTCACCAGAGAACTGAACATGCTACCTGCGCATAAGACAAAACAGAGACTGAAGATACGTAGACAAAGGCTAACAAAACTTAGATAGACAAAACCACTGATCCAGAGTCAACATCGCAGTCTGTCCCAATTGTTAGAGTCACAAGTAAGACAAAACAAAAGACCGAAGACACACAAACAAATGTCTGTGTCCACCGAGACAGACAAAACCATTCTAGAAATATAGACAGCCGAGAGGACATATAGTTCCTCCAATCCAGGAGAACTTCCATATTTTCACCAGCACCCAGATGGGAATCTTTCAGGCATCCCTGAGTCCCTTCTCACCTCCTGGGACGTCTCCCAGGGTGGCAGATGGTGATCTACCTAGCATGTCTGATGATGACTCCCTCCATCTCCTCCCAAGATGCGAGCAACTGCAAAACTGAACTGAAAATACAGAACCTGTACAGAACCTGAATTCAGCTGGCATGGAAACACAAATACACAGACATGACTGCTGGCACAGAAACACAAAGACACAGACACGACTGTAAAACCGAAAGTACAGAACATGAACCTGAGTTCAGCTGGCACGGAAACACAGACACAGAAACATAGACAATGTCTCACCTCCAAGTGGGTCTTTGGAGATGAGGGCGGTCCCCAATCCCCAAGCACCCAAATGAAAGACCTCTGGATCGGGGAGAGTCTCACTCAAGTCTTGGGATAACACGACCCCCCAGGAACTCACAAGAGACTGTCCTTGCTGCAATCACATGAGGTTTATTGACAAGCATCAGAGCTCTGGGGCCGAGACTCATAGCCCATGCAGGGGAGGAGTTCGACCCCCAGTAGCTGGGAGAAGGGGTTTTTAAGGGAAGAAACCACAACCCAGTAATCCAAAGGGGGTGGGGAGGGCATCATTGAAAATTCCGAAAATACCAGTGATCATCACAAGGGGGTAACTCCCTGTTTATTCTCAAGATTATAATCTAACTTTATCTTCAGCTAGTTCCTGAAACAGGGTCACTGACCCAGCTAACCTAGATTTTTTGTCTCTCCTCTTCCTGCTAGAGGGATCTAGATTTATCTGGGTCTTTCATGACAATGTAATGCAATTGAGCAGTAAATAATAAGTACCATAATGGTCCAGTGTACAGGCTGAAGAGTCCAAGAATAAGAAAATAAAAATGTAGATTCCAGAAATAGGAATGTAGAAATAAAGAAATATAAAGTTGTAAGCCTAGGAGAATGAGAACAGACTGTCAGCAGGTTTCTCAGTAGCTTAAAGTTTACCTATTAAGAGTGGGTTATTTTTCTTTACAACCCATAGCTCTATTTACAAAGCTAAACCAACTCTCCGCAAACTGAGAGCTACCCTACAGATATGAGCTGAGTCAACTGTTAGGAAATAGATATATGACTTCTGGGTTATGCATTGTCCCTGCTATGTGAAACTGGCAGCATCAAAGGGGAGAGCACAGGGCTTCAGTAAAACTACCTGAAATAGATTAAGTACAAACACTAGTTTAACTGAAAAACTCTGTTAATGGAGATTGTAAAGTAAGACAATCTGTATCTGAGTTTTACCTTGAGATTGTAAAATTCCTTTGTCCAGACCTAATGCTTGGTGTCCCAACTATAAACAGGTGGGTTCAGAAATCGGCCTTGGCCACAGCCTTACAAAAACCATCTCTGGCTGTGGTCTCTGCTAACTGATAAGATTTTTGTGCCCCATGAAGATTTTTTATTTTATTTTTTTATTTTTTCCTGGATTCTGGTTTCAGGAATAAAGTTTGCTTCTGGTTTATTAGACTTTGGTGGTCTTTCCCTATTTTTGTGCAAACCCCCCTGGACCCAACACAGGCCTCCTCATCTGAGAGCTGCCAGATGCTGTTAACTTTCTCTCTCTCTCTCTCTCTCTTTCTCTCTCTCTCTCTCTCTCTGTGTGTGTGTGTGTGTGTGTGTGTGTGTGTGTCAGTTTCTTGTCTCTGTCTCTCCATTTCTCTCTCTCTCCAGAAAAATGAAGCAATTGCCACATTTTCTTGAGAGGCACAGGAAAGTTGTGAGTTCAGCCAGGATCAGCACATGGAGAGTAGGGCTGAGTGTAGTTTCATTAGGAGCTTGGGAAAACTGGAAGACTTCTTGTGTTTGGCAGCAGAAGAAACAAAGTTACAGATAAGTAGTATAAATAATTCTGAACTTTTGTATTTTTTGCATCTGTATAGCTAGTTATATATTTGCATAATCAAATCATATAGGAGAAATAAATTTATGTAAGCATATATTGTATGTTTATACAACCTAAATTTTGCAAATATAATTAAAAACATAGGTTGTTTTAACAGAAATCACTTGAAAAATCATTTTGGAAAGAGAAATATTTTTCCAAAGAGGTGAACTAAACTCAGTGTCGATAGGGTTGTTGGGGACAATGGCTGAAACCCACATTGTCCTGTGATACAGTCTATTCTATCCCTACTACAACACTTAGTGAATTGTTATAACATGGACTCAATAGCTCAATGGGTTACCTCCATTGACACAGATGCTGGCTAAGAGAGGACAAAGGTTTTGTTTAGGATCTCACACAACACCCTCAGTTAGGAGTTGCTTTTAGATGACTTTTGGATTAGAAAAGTTATTGCACACAGTGGAAATTTCACTTTTGTGGCTTGTAGGGGCTTTTCATATGTATTTTCAAATGTTAGAATATTTAAATGTTATCAACAGATGTGCTTTGATTAGTTGCATGTGACCTCAGATGATAACTTTTAAACATTCACAGCCATTGTCCACAGGCGTTTATTTCACCTGCTGAGCCCTGTGATGCAGCATCCTGCAAGACAGAACTCAGCACATTGCTGTACCTGGAAAACTGCTCATTATGTTCATTATAATGAACACTAAGAATTGATTTTTCTCCCTTTTTAATGTAAAATAGATATCTATATTTTTTCAGAAACCATAAGAACCAAAGGTAGAAGGGGATTTAATCTTCAACCTTAACAACTATGCATATTTTAATGCATTTTCTTTTTAGATTTTTTCTATAGGTGTTTTTGTTTTCACACTTGCAAAGTTATTACAAACATGAAATACATTTAGAATTATGCTTCAAAATTTTATAACATAAGCATGCTTTTCTGTTAACATATACTTATAAATATTATATCAATGTTAATACAATGCCTTATGTTTATATGCCAGTCTTTACGTATATACTGCGTTAATGCATCACAGTAGAAAAGCAACCTTAAAACAAGGAAATGTTGCTAAAATTCTTACTAAGCACCCAAGTAGTAACTTTTGCCCTTTCTGTTTGTGTTTATGTCATTTATTGGGCAGTGTTCGTATGTCTTGGCATGGAGATGTTCTATGGTGTTCAGAGTCTTATGAACATTTCCTGTATGGCCTAGAAGACACCTGAGAACAAGCATCCTTAAGGAACTGCTCTCCCACAATGGCTGATGGACGTGAAGGTAAATAACTAGCTCTTTTGCTCCTTTCTTCTTTTTTCAGAATAGTTCAGTTTTTTTTCCTGTAAGCTCCTTCTCAATAAATACAATGTGCTCTAAACCAGAGTGTGTTTCCTGTCATTGTGCTAGTTAGGCAACCAACAATTCTCATATTTTATTTTGCTCACCATACATCTAAGAATTATGTAAGTTAAAAAAAAACTGTGACACAGTTTTACACAGACCAGGCTATCCTGGAACCAGACACATAGGAGAAGATAACCTAACATAGCAGTTCTCAGCCTGTGGGTTGCAACCCACTGTGGTTGAGTGAACTTTTACAGGGATTGCATATCAGAAACCTTGAATGTTAGATATTTTCATTCTGATTCATAACAGGAGCAAAATTACAATTTTGAAGTACGAATCAAAATAACTTATGGTTGTGGGTCACTACAATATGTGGAACTGTATTAAAGGGTCACAGCATTAGGAAGGTTGAGAACCACTGACCTAACATATGATCCTCCTGCCTCTACCTCCCAAGTTCTGAGATTGCAGGCATCCACCACCACAGATAGTCTTTACAGTGATAAAGATCATACTCAAGCTGTATCCCCAGCTATGACTGTAAATATTTTAAAAATTATACTTAAACTCCTTGATGGTCAAAGAAAATTGGACAAAATAATACAGAATGCTGAACTTCAGAAATACTATTAGCTTTTATTCTGTTGATATTTTCAAATTATAAAGTAAGATAATTAGATGTTTCAAGATATTGAGGTCATTGCCACTGGAGAATGATCGAGGGCAAGAAAGATGAGTTAAAGTTAAGAAACAAAAGTTATATGAATTTGATAAATGACAATGGAAGCCCATTTTAAAATTATTGTCATTCGTATTTTGGCAAATGCAAATACTATTCTTAAAAATTATAAATTGGTAAATGTATCTTAATTCTAAATTATTTTATGATTTTTAAGATTGGCAAATCCACTAGTAAATTTATTATTACTCTTTTACTAATTAAAAGATTATGCTATATGCTCTATATATGTGAACTATCTCTTAGCCTTTCACTTATAGGGGGCAGACAGAAAGAGGAACCAGCAGCCTCTTACTTCATATCTCCTTGCAGTCTTTTCTCTCTAGCATGCAGTTCTCCTCTCAGAATCAGTTGTATCATTCACAGAACTGAGATGCTAGTATGTATCTAAAGCATTCAATCCTAGTTACTTGAGATGAAGCGCTGGATTTAGGATTAAAGTACAGATAATAAAATTCATGCTCACTGTAAGTACACAAGATATTATGTGATAGCTTTAAAAAAGTGACATCTTTATGCTCTATATGGTAGGTTTAAGTCACACTATGAGGATTTTACCTGTCATATTATTTTCAGCAAATGTTTATTAAACATGAACTTTTATATCATACAGAATGTTTACATAGTTAAATGTGCTTGTTTTTCCTTTTATCTAACATTTCTAAGCTTAAAAATTATTTCCACTCATCACCTGAGGCTTAAAATGTGAAACAATTAAATTAGTCGTGGCATATTTTGAACTTGTGTGCTCATTTGAGGTCTTTAAAGAACATGGCAAGAAAATTTTATAAGACCATCCAATGGGCTTCTCCATTTATATCTGTTTTAAGAAATATTTCATTTTCTAATGTTGCTTTCTCTTTTGGATGTGGAAGAAACATAAAAAACATCTTTCACACATTTCTGATGAAGAGTATTTAGGTAGGTGTTGTATAGCAAGTCTTCCAATATAAAGACTTCCACACTGATGGGAAACTCATCAATACACAGGATGTTCTTAAAGAGGGGGTACATGATTTCATCCTGCAGAAAAGATCCTTACCCTGAGAGTAAACAATTCAAAGACTTTGGGAACTCTCTAAAACTGACATGACACACCAGTCCTCTCTGCCACTAAGCATGCATGCATGCATATATACACATGTATGTATGCACAGTAAGGGCTGCTGAGAGATACTCTCAGACAAGTCATGCTTCCTGGAAGACTATCATTCTGTAAGAGCTGCCTAGAAGACTCTTAGGACAATTGAACTGTCTTGAAGAGGCTCAAACTGCCTGGGATTCCTCAACTGCCTGCAGATTGTGTATTGAGAGCCACGTGTCCAAGTTTCATGAGCCATCACTTATGGTGGAGGGGTAACTTGAGTGATATAACTGTCTTCAAGTAATTTCTAACCTTGTAAGTAACCCTTCACCCATACTACAGCAAACAAACTCGAAAAATCTCATTGATTTAGCAAGCTGTACTTCAGTGATATTCTTACTTTGGTCTGTGATTGGTTCCTTTCTGGGGTGAGCGTATCTTTGGCCACATTTTCCCAGGAATAGTATCACACAGCACTCAGCAATAGTTTTCTAGGAACTGATTCAACCTTGTTTTTATGTGCTTTTTGTTTGTTTTGTTTTGTTTTATGATCAGGTCTCAGGGTGTAGCCCAAGCTGGCTTCATATGTCGGATCCTCCTGTTTCAACATCGCAGGTGCTGGAACTACAAGTGCCTGTCCTCACGCTAGCTTTAGCCTAGTTTATGAACTTTTCTTGTCTTTATGTTTCTTTCCAGTCTGATCTTCAGTCCGTCTTTATCCATTTCATTTCTGAATCTTTGTTTGTTCTGCATAGCTTTTATATTGTCTTTCTCTCTATAGCCTTATGATAGGCTTCTTCCAGTGTTCTACATATAGCAATTTACTAAGTTGATTTCACAAAAGGAATATTTAAGAATCCACACAATGTCATTCACTCAAGCAAAACTGTAGTGCTGAGAAATCTAAGTTAGCTCTCCAAATTGCCATTGCCTATGTGCTAATGTCACCTGGATGCAGACAGAACCTGTGGCCATGATGGGATAATCTTTCCTGCCAAGAGCATGTTATTTGAACAAAGATGCAGTTAAGGTACCTTATGAAATGGTTATGAATCTATCAAAGGAGATTGTCTAAGTGAGTACTAATCAGGTGAAGACTTAAGAAAGACAATGTAGCCGGGTGCTGGTGGAACATGCCTTCAATCCCAGAACTTGGGAGGCAGAGGCAGGCAGGTTTCTGTGAGTTCTGGGCCAGAATGGTCTACATAGAGAGTTCTGGGACAGGCTCCAAAGCTACACGGAGAAACACTGCCTCAAAGAACCGAAAAGAAGGAAGGAAGGAAGGAAGGAAGGAAGGAAGGAAGGAAGGAAGAAGGAAGGAAGAAAGAAAAAAGGAATGATGAGGTAGCAGCAGCCCTTGCTGGGCTAGATAGCAACACATGGTATGGTGGTGACCTGTACCAGACAAAGGGTCATCTAGAGGTGGGCACAGGCCTGCTTATCAGACATCTGCTCACAACAGCAAGAAAGCGGGAGGCCTCAGTTATCTTTCATAAGAAAATAAATGTGATCCATATCTGCAAGGAATTTGAGATAATAAAAAAAGGTTAGAATAAAGACCTGACTGAAATTTTAAAGTCCAGAGGAGAAAATCTGTTTGTGCTCTGATGGCACTTGTGACACAGAAAGCTTGGTGTGAGAAAAGAAGGTTTTAAACTCAAAAATGAATGGCATGTGACAGGAGAAAACAAATTTCCTTTTATATTCTGGATCACACATTGGTTTACAACCAGTCTCCCAGGGATGTCCAGCTTTTCTACCCTCTTACATGATACTGTCAGCTTTAAAAGTATGAGGCCGAGTTCATAACCATCGTGGGGCCTGCACAGTCAGTGCTTTGTTATTTTGTTTGGATGCTCTTGTGGAGGTCAGCTCAGCTTTATGCTCTGTGCAGACATTGTCAATTTTGATTGTGAGTGAGTCAGAGTAACTCAAAACATCAATGTTCTTCAGAGTTTTCAAAAATAGACTGGAAAGAATTGTAGTTGGCAGTGATGGCCCACTTCTGTAATCCCAGCATCTCGAATGTAGAGCCAGGAGGAGCAGCAGTTAAGGCCAATCTTGTGTATGCAAGAAGTTCAAGGCCAGCTTGGCCTATGTGAGAGGCTATCTAAGATAGGTAAAGAGAAAGCAAGAACAAGAGAGAATTGAAGTCATCTAATATTAAACCACTCTTAGTAAAAACACATTAATAATAGTAATGATAATGATAATGTAGTAACTAAACATTTTATATGAATTTGTTGATACAATATGCAACATTTTTACTTTAATTTTACTTCCCTTCCTATCTTTATTTACTACATGGGGGAAAAACTTAAAACCGTGGGAAAATGTAAAACAATGGAATGATATGGTGAAATCCATAGTGCTTAGCTGACCTGAATTTCCAAATGTCTTCTGAACTGCAGAACTTGGTCTGTAGATAGAAATCTTTGTATCTGTCTTGTTATTTTTTTAACTATCAATGGCATTTTCAGTATGTGTCTTAGTGACTTTTCTATTGCTCTGAAAACATTCTGTCGCTAAGGAGACATAGAATAAAGAGTTTATGTGAGGGTTGCTTCTACTTCAGAGGGCAAGTCCATGACTATCGTAGCAGAGAGCATGGGGGCATGGTGCTGGAGCAGTGGCTGATAGCTTCAAAATGAAGACAAAAGACAGACAGAGAAGAGAGAAAGCACTAATTGGGAATGGTGTGAACTTTTCAAACCTCAAAGAAGGCCGCATCTCTGAATTCCTCTAAAATAGTTTAACCCACGGAGGAACAAACATTCAAATATATGAACCCTGGAGTGATTCTCATTCAAATTACCATGGTACACAACCAGGAATGTCATTACATTTGAAATACTTCAAATGAAAATCATTAAAGAACAATTATATTTAATATTCTTAAATATCTGTGAATAAAATGCATTGAAATTCAGGACAAATATGAACATATATTGATCAGATACTTAAGTGCTTCAAGATTCCAAACTGTATGCTACCATAAGCTTTGAAATTTTAATTCACAATGAAATGTATTGACCTATTAAGCAACGCTGTGCAGTGGTTTATAGATTAATATGGTAGAACAGAACTCCACAGATACTTAAATAAAAAACATCATCATACTAATTAGTGATCAGAATCTTAAGAGTCAAAGAGACTTGTTTAATATCAGTGAATTTTCTATTCCAATTAACACTGCCCTGGAGAAGCCTAAAAACAAGAGTAGGAATACTGTTAATGGAGCCATGAGGTTTGAAATCTGACCAGTGCCTTGGTTTACCTTTAGGTGTTTGATTTATTAGTTTGTGTCTACAAGAGGGATGAAAACAAAACAGATATATAATTATAAATCAGGATTGGATAGAATGGTTTATGAAAACAGAGACAAAATAATTTTACAAAGGCCATTTATATGCTTTAGAAAAGCCAGTAGGAACTGCTCAGGCCATGAATCTGGAAGCCTCGGAACAGGAAGGACTGTTGATGCAGTGAAGGCTGCCTGGATAATCTCTGCAGGAATGCTGGAGAAGATGGAATTTGATGCCTGTGGTAGATAACAAGTGCACTCATTTGGGGACAGTCAGGCTTGCACATGTCCTGGCTGGCTCCCTCAAACAGTAAGCAATGTTGCTTTACCCTGGCTCCAAGCACACTGGACTTCACGGCCCACAATTATTGTAGATCTTCCTCTATGCAAATTATCTCTCGAAGCACCTTCACTGTCTACTTTAGGTGTATGCTTAACTAATGTCTTAGCTGTCTGTCAAACCAATCAAGTTGACAATCAAAGTAAGCATCACAGGGCCTTAGAATGCATTCATTTCTTCTCACTCTTTATAAAATCATAAGCCATTTTAAAATAAGGTACATCTGTGCTGCAGACAGACCATTACCAGAAGAAAATATATCAATATGAATGACAGAAAATAGACATCCCGTGCCTTAAATATAACTTTTCAAGTCTGCACAATTGTCATTACTCAAACTTTTCTTCTTATTTCATCTGAATGGAATCTTTACTTCCATGGTTGTCTATAGAAATCCAGAGTCCTTCATATCATAACTTTATTAAAGGACTTAGAATTTTCATGAAGATTCTAGATACTTTCAAGAGAGTACTCACATATCATAGTGTCTGCTGTCTATATTCAGGGGGAATGTATTCACGCATGTACATCCCCCGATAATCCACCAAAATAAGACTAATGACAGGTGAGCTACAAAGTACATCTGACTCATGCATTAACTGCATCATTTTTGCATACTGCACTTTGATGGCTAGGCAGAAGGTACAATATTATGAATATCCATTCAACAGGTCAAACATTGATATCAAGTCACAGCAAATAAATAGTAATCATTTTAGATGCAGCTCAACAGATATGAGTTTATAAACAGGAATCAATAGAAGTGACAGATTGCAATGCTACTTCTAGAAATTTTATTCATACAAAGAACTTGCACATTATACGTGACCTCATGATACACAAGGCAGATAATCAATACCTTTAGATCTCTGATTTGATTAGATTTTCTCCTTGAAATATTCTAATTTAAAGTTATATATAGTAGTAACATTTCTGTACTATTTAAATAAGATACATTTATTTTATAAGATAAAAAATTTAATGTAGCAGTGCTTTTATTGGAAACTTATTACCAAATTGAAGAAAACTCAAATAATCAATTGCCACTGTCATTTCTGATCTTGAGTTTCTTATTGAAGCCTAAGAAATCAAAACTATAAATCCCACTAGTTGTCTTCTTTGTGATGCTGCTTTTAAAAAATAAAAATGTAGATTGATGGTGGTGGTGCACATCTTTAATGCCAGCACTCAGGAGGCAGAGGTAGATGGATCTTGGTGAGTTCGAGGCCAGCCTGGTGTACAGAGTGAGTTCCAGGACAGTCTTCAAAGCTACACAGAGAAGCCCTGTCTCGAATAGCCCATACATGCATGCATACATGCATACACACACATACACACAGGCATACATAAATAGATAAATAAATTACAATGAAAGGTATATGTGTGAGTTTGACTTAGGGTATTAATCAACAATTGGAAGGCTTGGAGATGGCTTGCATAGGAGTAACATATAGGAAAGCAACTCAAAGCGGGAGAGGAGTGCTTGATGTCAGCACAGCTTCCCGTGTCTCTCTATTCCTTTGAGGGAGACAGGCATGGACTGAGTCCCATCAGATGTCTATTTTTTTCACACTGCAGAGAGTGTTTTAATGAAGATTTCCTGTGAGTGTTGGAAAAGAGATCACACTCTGCAACCAGAGAATTATTGCCCTTCAAGAGGTAAATTTACAGTTTTCCCTTGGCCTTATCACAAAGTCAATGAATATGCTGGGTTATGATCCACTATTACAGAAATATCAATATAGAGAAGAAATGAGACAACCTGACACCTGAACACCTGAAAATCTCCATACAGTGTATGAGGAATATAATGATTATTGTAAAATTATGCTAATGATAAAACATTGTCACAGGTGCTCTGAGAAATTGATGACATAAAATAGAAATGCTATTCATCTGCTTTATCTTTGTGTTTCCCAGCTGACCAACATTCTTTAGGATTATATTTTTATTTTAAATTGTGTGTATAGGTATGTGAGAGGTGGTGTTCATTTGTGCACATGAATACAGAGCCAATGGAATCCAGAAGATGGCATGAAATCCTTGGAACTGGAGTTACAGGTGGTGGTGAGCAGTCTGATATATATTCTGTGAACCAATCTTAGGTCTTCTGGAAGACTAACAAGTTCTCCTAACCTCAGAGCAGTATGCTAAACCTCAGAAAAAGGTTCTTAAAAGAGCATATGCTCTTTTACAATATGTACTTCTGGAAACATTCTCTTCCTTCTTGGCCAAGGATTTCCTAACACTAAGCCAGCATTTATTTTCACAATAGTGAAATCATTCCTCTCTCCATAGTCTAAGATCCATAGGAACAGTTCCAGGGAAACAAATTAGGTATGCAAATACATTTGCCATCTTCTTGGAGTTGCTCATTCATTATTCATTTAAGAAGATAAATTAAAACGGTAAAATAAGAATTTTAACAAGAACCACAATCTTCAAGTATAACCACACCAAGCTACTTTAAATAACTGAAATATTTTACAGTGTGCAATTGAATTGTGAGACTTAACTGAAGAGTTAAGATGGAAAATACTAGAAAAATGCAATCATCTTTCTGTATCTCTGGGTTAAATATGTGAATTTCACAAACCAGGGATAGAAGATAATTCAGAATAAATTCCATGTACCTTAAACATTTTTCTTTTCATAATTCTCTATGAAATACAAGTTATTTACATTAACCCAGAATATGCGTCATAAGTAATCTTAAGATGATTTAAAGAATCCAGGACCATGTACATAAGATTCCTGCTAAACCTACACCATTGAACACAAGCCTCTAAATCATTAGGCATTCTCTAAGGTCTAAAATATCCCCTTTGGGACAACTATATTCTTTGCATGTTGCCTACACCTGAAAGTTCAGGACAATCTGATAAAATTTCTCTTGTATTTATCTTTCACAAGCTAATTATTAATTGTCCTTTAACTTAAGGGTAATGTTTTCATAGTCTGTTAAACAGAGCTCTTTTTTGTGTGTGTGTGTTTTTAGCTGCTTTTTGTTTGCTATTGTACCTTGGTGACCATTCTGCTCTTTGGTCAAGATCACCTGTGGAATTATAGGACAGAGTGCTGCAAACCTGAAGCCCATTAACCATCAAGCAGTTTCATGCTGATATTTGAGCCAATTCCCAATTCTTTACCTGCATAACAAAATATGAATTTGAATTCATCCATTCATTCAAACTATTAATCACTCTGAATTTATGCAGTGTTTAAGGCCATGGAGACAGAAGATGAGCAGGCAGTGCTAGAGAGAACTGCCATTAAGTTTTGTTGATAATAGAAGCTAAATATTCTAATAGAAATGATTAGAGGGCAGACTTGAGGGAAGTGGCCTTTACAAAGAATTGGAAAACAAAGCTCATGTTAACAAAATGAGATTTCCTAACCTAACTTAACTTAAATTGAAAAGTTTTGTGTGTTATAAATTGTTTTGAAATGTAAATCTATACAATTTAATCCTAAATCAATAATTCTTCTTGTAAAACATGAAATATTTAATTTAAAGAAAAATTCTGATTGTTTTAGTACCAAACTAAAAACAGGAGAAAAAAAATGAGTGCCAAAGTAATAATCCTAAAAGCTCCCTGTTTTTACATATGTAAATATAATTCTGTCTTCAGTTAGTTGCAGAGGTGGTAAGTGATTTTATCCCACTTGGACTTGTCTTGCTCTTCTTGGTCCTTTGGTAGGATGTGGAGATGTTTCCCTTCTTTTCTCTCCAGTGTAGCACCTGTGTTCACATTTTCCTATTTCTCTGAAATTGGATGTCAATCTGCTGGACTTCTGGGCCTCTCCTCTGCCACTGGCCAAAAGGGCCTCTCCGCTGTTACTGGCCAAGAGGACTCTGGGTCTCGCCCCTGCCACTGGCCGGCCAAGAGAGCTGCTGCACTGCCCTTCTCTGATGCCATCCTGGGTCCAACTTTCCAGAAACACAGACGTGGTCAATACACTGCTACAGTGGTGGGCACTCGGTGACACTGTCAAGAGAGCTTTGAGAGCAGACGTTCATTCCTGAAGTTCTTTCACTCTGTCTCTGGGGAGGAGCGCTGCCTGGCTTTGAGGGGGTTGAAGGGACAATGGAGGTACTGAAATGCTCCTGGACTTCAGTTTCCAGTTTAAGAAGCAATATGACTTGTCTTTTTAAATGAACTTTTAGGACCCTTTAGCTTTTTTAAGCCTTTCTCTATCAAGATACACAATGTTTGCTCTGCTTTCGATTATGTTAAATTTTTTTATTAATCATGCATATGTAAGTTTCTTCAATATTCTTCCAGTCTATTTCTGAATCCAATATCTTTGCTTAACAGAAGAAGTACTATGTACTATGCAGTAGAACTTTTAAATTTTCTACACAAACAAAATTAAACGTGGGGGTAAAGGTGCTCATTGGCTTAATACAAAACTAATACCAGAGAAACAGATGGCATGGCTCACCCCTTCCATGCCTACACTGTGGCCTGGTGAAGGCATCTCCATATTTGCTGTTGGAATTCCTTAGACCTATTACTTTAGGGATTATTGTGCCACTGGAGTTTTTCAAACCAAGGTCTGAAG